>PVJI01023578.1:0-23346 GCA_004026765.1 Micronycteris hirsuta
GGAATTGCTGGGTTGAAAGGCAGTTCCATTTTCATTTTTCTGAGGAAGATCCATACTACTTTCCACAATGGCTGCACTAGTCTGCATTCCCACCAACAGTGCAGTAGGATTCCCTTTTCTCCACATCCCCTCCAACAGTTATCTGTTGCTTTGTTGATGATGGCCATTCTGACTGGTGTGAGGTGATATCTCATTGTGGTTTTAATTTGTATCTCTCTGATGGCTAATGATGTTGAGCATCTTTTCATATGTCTCTGGGCACTCTGTATGTCCTCTTTTGAGAAGTGTCTGTTCATGCCTTTTGCCCACTTTTTTATTTTTTTTTAAGATTTTTTTTTTATTTATTTACTTTCAGAGAGAGGAGAAGGGAGGGAGAAAGAGCAATGTACGGTTGCCTTTCACATGGCCCTCATTGGGGGCCTGGCCCGCAACCCATGCATGTGCCCTGACTGGGAATCGAACCAGGACCCTCTGGTTCCCAGCCCGCATTCAATCCACTGAGCTACACAAGCCGGGCCCATTTTTTAATTGGGTTTTTTGTCTTCCTGGAGTGGAGTCATAAGAATTCTTTACATATTTTGGAGATCAAACTCTTGTCTGAGGTATTATTGGGAAATATGTTTTCGCATATGGTTGGTGCTCTTTTTATTTTAATGCTATTTTCTTTAGCCCCACAGAAGCTCTTTATTTTGATAAGGTCCCATTTGTTTATTCTTTCCTTTATGTCCCTTGTTCTAGGGAACATATCATTGAAGATGTTGCTGTGTGGAATGTCTGAGATTTTCCTACCGATGTTTTCCTCTTGAACTTTTATGATATCATGAGTTACATTTAAGTCTTTTATCCACCTTGAATTTATTTTTGTGTATGGTGTAAGTTGGTGCTCGAGTTTCATTTTTTTGCATGTGGCCATTCAGATTTGCCAACACCATTTGTTGAAGAGGCTATTTTTATTCCATTTCATGCTTCTGACCCCTTTGTCGAAGATTAATTGCCCGTAGAGACTTCGGTTTATTTCTGGGCTCTCTATTCTGTTTCATTGATCTATCTGTCTGTTTTTATGCCAGTACCAAGTTGTTTTGATTACAGTGGCCTTATTTTATAGTTTGATATCAGGAATTGTGATCCCACCTGCTTTGTTCTTCTTTCTCAAAATTGCAGCTGATATTAGGGTCATTTATGGTTCAACAGAAATTTTTGAAGTGTTTGTTCGATATCTGTGAAATATGCCATTGGTACTTTGATAGGGATTGCACTGAATCTATAAATTGCTTTGGGGTGTATGGACATTTTGATGATGTGGATTCTGCCGATCCATGAGCATGGTATATGTTTCCATTTGTTTGTGTCTTTCATGATTTCTTTCTTCAGTGTTGTGTAGTTTTCTGAGTACAGGTCTTTTACCTCCTTGCTTACGTTTATTCCCAGGTATTTTATTTTTTTTGTTGCTATATCAAATGGGATTTTTTTCCTGATTTCTGTTTCTGCTGTTTCACTGTTGGTATGAAAAATTGACTTTGATTTCTGGATATTGACTTTGTATCCTGCTGCATTGCCAAATTCAATTATTAGATTGAGTAGTTTTTTCGCAGAGTCTATAGGATTTTTTAAGTACACTATCATGTTGTCTGCAAATAATGACAGTTTTGTTTCCTCCTTTCCAATTTGGATGCCTTTTATTTCGTCTTCTTGTCTGATTGCTGTGGCTAAAACTTCCAGTACTATGTTGAATAGGAGTGGTGTTAGTGGACAACCTTGTCTTGTTCCGGATCTTAGTGGGAAAGATTTTAGATTTTGTTCATTGAGTATAATGTTGGCTGTAGGTTTCTCATATATGGCCTTTATTATGTTGAGGAATGCTCCCTCTATTCCCACTTTGCTAAGTGTCTTTATCATAAATGTATGCTGTACCTTATCGAATACTTTTTCTGCATCTATTGATATGATCATGTGACTTTTGTCTTTGATTTTGTTTATGTGATGAATTACGTTTATTGTTTTGTGAATATTGTACCATCCTTGCATCCCTGGGATGAATCCCACTTGGTCATGATGTATAATCTTTTTGATGAATTGCTGGATGTGGTTTGCTAATATTTTGTTGAGGATATTAGCGTCAATGTTCATCAGTGATATTGGCCTGACATTTTCTTTCTTTGTTGTGTCTTTTTCTGGTTTCGGGATTAGGATGATGCTGGCTTCATAAAAAGAGTTTGGGAGTCTTCCATCATTTTGGATTTTTTGGAATAGTCTGTGAAGGATAGGGGTTAGTTCTTCCTTAAATGGTTTGTAGAATTCTCCTGTGAAACCATCTGGTCCACAGCTTTTGTGTGTTGGAAGTTTTTGGATTACTGCTTCAATTTCATCTGCTGTTATTGGTTGGTTCAGGCTTTCTGTTTCTTCCTTATTGAGTTTTGGAAGATCATATTTTTCTAAAAATTTGTCCATTTTACCTAGGTTTTCATATTTCTTGGCATAAAGTTCTTCATGGTAGTGTCTTATAATCCTTTGTATTTCTGAGGCATCAGTTGTAATAGCTCATCTTTCATTTCTGACTGAGTTTATTTGGGCTCTCTCTCTTTTTTTAATGATGAGCTTGCTTAAAGGCTTGTCAATTTTGTTTATCTTTTCAAAGAACCAGCTCTTGGATTCATTGATCCTTAGAATTGTCCTTTTAGTCTCTCTGTCATTTAATTCTGATCTGATCTTGGTTACTTCCTTCCTTCTACTTGCCCTGGGTTGTCTTTGTTGTTGTTCCTCAAGTTCTTGTAGGCGTAGGGTTAGATTGTTTGTGTGAACTGTTTCTATTTTTTTTAGGTAGGCCTGTATCGCTACGAACTTCCCTCTCAAGACTGCCTTTGCTGTGTCCCATAAGTTTTGGGTTGTTGTAAGTTCATTTTCATTTGTTTCAAGGAACTTTTTGATTTCTTCCCTAATCTCGTCCTTCACCCATTCAGTGTTCAGTAGCATGCTATTCAATCTCCATGATTTTGAGTGTTTTGGGCTTTTTCCTTTGGGTTAGTTTCTAATTTCAGTCCTTTGTGGTCAGAGAAAATACTTGGTATGATTTCAATTTTCTTGAATTTGTTGAGGCTTGTTTTGTGTCCTATCATATGGTCTATTTTTGAAGATGTTTCATGTGCATTTGAAAAGAATGTGTATTTAGCTTCTTTGGGGTGAAGGGCTCTATATATATCAGTTAAGTCCATTTCTTCTAGGGCATTGTTTAATTCCACAATAACTTTGCTGATATTTTGTTTGGAAGATCTGTCCATTTTTGACAGTGGGGTGTTGAAGTCCCCTACTATAATTGTGTTGCTATCAATATCTTCCTTGAAGTCCTCCAAGATTTCCTTTATGTATTTCTGTGCTCCTGTGTTGGATGCATATATATTTACAATATTTATGTCTTCCTGGTGGATTTTTCCCTTCAGTATTATGAAATGTCCTTCTGGATCTCTCTTTATGGCCCTTTTTTTGAAGTCTCTTTTGTCTGGTATGTGTATTGCTACCCCAGCTCTTTTTTCTTGTCTGTTTGCTTGGAAAACTTGTTTCCAGCCCTTCACTTTCAGTCTGTGTATGTCTTTTGTCCTAAGGTGGGTCTCTTGTAGGCAGCATATGTGTGGGTCATGCTTTCTTATCCATTCCACTATTCTATGTCTTTTTTTTTTCACTATTCTATGTCTTTTAATTGGAGCATTTAATCCATTTATGTTTAAGGTTATTATTGATAGGTACTTATTCAGTGCCATTTTTTTTTGTACCTGTGTTCCTCTCTCTCTCTCTTTCCCTTCCTTTCCTTAAATCATCTCTTTAGCATCTCCTTAAATCATTTCCTTTAGCATCTCTTGCAGAGCTGGTTTGGTGGAGGTGTATTCTTTTAGACTTCTTTTGTCTGGGAAGCACCTTTTTTTGCCATCTATTTTGATTGAGAGCCTTGTTGGATAGAGTAGTCTTGGTTGCAGGCCTCTGGTTCTCATTACTTGGAATATTTCTTGCCATTCTCTTCTGGCTTGAAGAAGAGAAGTGTTTCCATTGAGAAGTCAGCTGCTACTCTTATTAGGACTCTGTTGTATGTTACTTCCATGTTCTGCCTTCTTGACTTTGAAATTCTCTCTTTGTCTTAGAATTTTCCATTTTAATTATGATGTGTCTTGAAGTGGGCCTGTTAGGATTCCTTTTGATTAGGACTCTCTGTATTTTCTGGATTTGTGTGGGTTTTTTCTCATCAGATGAGGGAACTTTTCCATCATTAGTTTTTCAACCAGGTTTTCAATCCCTTGCTCCTCTTCCTCTCCTTCTGGTATCCCTATTATATGAATATTATTACGTTTCATGTTGTCCTGCATTTACCTTAATACCTCTTCATTCTTTCTGAGTCTCTTTTCCTGTTCTTGCTCTTTTTGGGTGTTTTTTTCTACCTTGTCTTCCAGCTCGCTGATCCGATCCTCTGCCTCATCGAGCCTGCTTTTGATTCCTTCTATTGTGTTCTTCAGTTCAGATATTGTATTCTTCATTTCCTCTTGGCCCTTGTGAATAGTTTCTATTTCCTTTTTCATGTTGACATAGTTTACAGTGAGTTCATTAAAGTTTCCCTGGAGTTTCTGGTAATTTTCTGCAAGCTCATCTAGCTTCTTAAGTTTCTTGAGCTTCCTGAGAACCAGTTCTTTGAACTCAATATCTGATAGTTGGCTTGCCTCCATTTCATTTATCATTCTTTCTGGGGCTTCCTCCTTTCCTTTCATTTGGGGATTGTTTCTTTGTCTTACCATTGTTTGTGAGACTCTTCTTGCTAGACTCTGTTTCCAAATTGATCTGTCAAGGTCTCTGGAGCAGCAAAGTTAATTTTGTGCCACTGTCTCTGTTTTTGGGCTCACCCTTATCTGAGTTCAACTCTATTCTCTTCACAACTCCAAGTTTTAATGTCTCACCTGTGGATAAAGAATAGAGGGGATGGGAGAAAAGGAAGAGAAAAAAAAAGAAAAAAGATAAAGAAAAAATATTTAAAAAATAAAATAAGAATTAAAAAAAGAAATAAAAAGAAGAGAAGACTAGGAATACTAAATGAAGGGAAGGAAGAAGGAGTTAAAAAAATAAAGAAGGGGGACTTCCGACAAGATGGCAGCATAGGTGAATGCACCATGTCTCCTTGCACAGCCAAACAAGGAAAAAAACAGAAATTTATCTAAACAAAAACAGCCAGATATGACAGAAAATCGAATTGAGAGGAAGTCCAACAACCAAGGAATTAAAGAATATACATTCACACAGTCTGGTGAGCTGGGAGGAGCAGGACAGAGTGAGAGCGCTGGGCGACTCTAGAGCGAGCTGGTGAGCAGACGGCAGGACCATGGTGAGAGGGGCGCTTCCTGCGGGGCTGCAGCACACCGAGAGGGGGGTGCCTCACCAAAGCGCGGCCAGCACCCGGCTCATCCAGACCCAGCGGGGCCGAGACTGTTGGACCGGGCAGGTCCACATTCCTGTGCAGAGAAACCGGGAGAGAAAGCAGGGCACAACCCATCCCCGCAGAATCAGCGTACCTGTGGGGGTGGAGTCGGTGGCAGGAGGAACTCCCAGCATCACAGGAGAGTTCGTTGGGGAGACCCACACTGAGTCAAGAGTTTGCAAGGACTGCGACTTCCTTCAGTGGGACTCAGTGGAGCTCCTCTGCCTTTCTCCCACAGAGCCACATGGGCCTGGGTTGTCAGCTTTTTCCCCCGGCCCTCGGACGTGAGCTCCGGGCCCCTGTGTTCACCATCCCCTTTTGTCCCTGGCTTCGGGGCTTTCGAGCTGCCGGCCTGGGTGTCCGGTCGTGCACAGTCCCGAGCCGACCCTGATTGGCTTCGCAAGGCGTGCCCTTCCTGGAGCCCCCCCCCTCCCCCCGCAGCTACAGGCCTCGGGTCTCCAGGTTAGTGCAATCTCCAATTCCTCTTGCTGGGAGCGCCAACCACTGCAGGCCAATCCCCAGGTGTGCACCGACCACCGGACTGCTGGGGACAGTGCCTCTTCAAATAGCCAGGAAGTGCCTATTTTGGCCACTCACACATCCAAATCTGGCTCCCTCCCAAGGATCTTGCAACTGACCGGGTAGCTGGCGGTGCAGTCCTCCCTGTTCCCCGCTGGTCCTGCGGGACCCTTTTGTTCTGAAGCAAACTACCTACCGTCCGATCATTCAATTCACTGTGATCTTTGTAGCCAATCTTCTTATATGCTGAATGCAGCTGGGTGATCGCTCTGCTCCTCAGAAAATCGGCCAGATGTCTCACCAGTGGGCAGGAGGAAGAGGAGCCCACTCCCTCCTATTCCGCCGCCATTTTTCCTCTCCTCCAAGCCTCTGTTGTTAGGAAGTGTTGTTCTCTGTGGGTTCCACCTCTGACATTACAGAAAAGAAGAAAACTTGTAGTTTATACCTTTGTAAACCTCTTTATTGCTTTTAAAAACAATTCCTTAGGATAGGATGAATGTCTTGAAATTACGTTACTAGTTAGCGTGTTTAGTTTGACTGTTTCTTGACAAGTCTACCTAGGGAGAAATTAACCACTCAGTGTTCAAGTGTATTTATTCATATGTAGTTTTCTACATATTAGATCATTTTAGACATTTTAGATCAAAGTATGCCACATATTTAAATGGATATATTAGCAGCGGATTCCAGTAGCCATCATTTCTGACCACTCACTGAGAGTAAACTGCACTTCATGTATTTAGAAGAGTGATTGTATTTGATAACTTTGAGCAAGATCCCCACCTTCTGAACCAAGTGCTAAGTCAAGTGTCTGCTCTGGAATTAGACAAACCAGGATTCCAGTCCCATGTCTATATCCTGATGCAGAGCAGACATTTGTGCTTTTTCTGGAGCTATGACAAGTCATCCAGTGCTGAGCTTCAATTCTGTATGAATTGATTTCTGGGATTACAATATGCTTAGCTGGCCCATATTTTATGGATGGCAAACATGTTCAAGTGGAGAACTGGCATTTCTATGACTGTCTAGAGATTTGTTCCTAATTCCTGACTTATTTTTATAACAAAGCTGAGCCAGCATGTACAATTGTGAACTAATGGGTACAATCATGCTTGATCTTATTAATTTTTAACTTGAGTCTATTATTTAGGCTTTTGTGAACATATGAATACTTAAGCCTTTATAAAACTACATTTTTTTTGAGAAATAGACACAATTATATTACTGGTTGAATTAGAGGAAAAGAGAGTTACAAATATTTGTAGTCCCATGTTTAACAAAAGAATCCAGAAATATTTGCCAGTTTTAATAGTATGCTGTGCTTAGATTGAAGAGTATTAATTATTTAAATACTTGAAGACTGGTAGATTACTTAAATGTAGAAAAGCACAGACTTCCTAGGTAAGATCACCATTTATAAAGAACCTGTATGACTTGCCTGTGAAGGGAGCACATTTCTCTAAAAGCGGAGAGGCAGGCCTGTGAAGAGAGTAACCAGTAAAGCACAGGATGTAAGACACCAAACAAATGCAAATATCTGTACTTAGTCATACACAGTATTTCCTATCCTCAAAATAAAAGTTTTGTTAGGAAGGAGTCTCTTCTGGATGGAACACTGGCAGCCCCTCACCAAACACTTAAAAGTTTGAAGGAAAGTCTAAGCTCACAATGTCATGGTCAGCTGACAAGACTGTCTCTTGTTGTCTTACCTGAAAATCATCATTTGAAAGGGATTTAATTGTTTATTAAATCAACTTTGCACTCCATGCACAGCCTGAAGACATCTAGCTGATTCTGGCTGTTGGTCAGGAAGACAACATCAGGAGTTCTCATGTCCTACAGGGCATCCCCATCTCTGCGATGTGCCACACCCAGTTCTCCTGGTGCTTTATTTTTTCCATAACGTTGTATTAATAATTTTTAAACATAAAATAATCTCATAAACTTCAAAACACATACAAAGATTTGAAAAGGGAAGCCACCAAGCAAACAGTCCATTATTCAGTCACCTAAGAGTCTGCAGAATGAAATCACAGATTTAATGGAAGCTTTGTTTAAGCAGATTGTCCATTTGTGTGACAGACAAGGAGTTCAATGCCTTGCTATATAGTTTGTTCCGGCAAAGTGTCTGAAACCCTCACATACACATATCTGACTTCATTCAGAAAATGGGTCGACAACAAAGTTTCTCACATCCTAAAAAGTGAGCCACTGGATGGAAGCAAAGTATAAAAAGTTAGTTGGATGTCACTCAAAATGGTGTTTTCTTCTGTTATTCCAGATGTTTTTATTTTTAATTTTCAATTTTAATGTGCTGGAATCTGTGGTTACCCACGTGGACAAAAAGAAGAAGGGTGTTTACTTCTGTCTCAAGATAAACAGAAATGTTGAAATTCTGAATCAGCACTTTCTAAGCCCATTTCTCCGTATAGATGCATGCGGGCAGACCCCACCCTATTCTGGGACATCTTGCAGCCTCCTGTTTTACCATACGTTAACGACCAGTGTGCCAGAAGC
This sequence comes from Micronycteris hirsuta, assembly GCA_004026765.1. Lineage (NCBI taxonomy): Eukaryota > Metazoa > Chordata > Mammalia > Chiroptera > Phyllostomidae > Micronycteris > Micronycteris hirsuta. The sequence goes on from PVJI01023578.1 coordinate 8,483, forward strand.
AGGAAGAACCAGGGAATGACACCTGACATCTATGCACCGCCTGTGTTAAGGATCCATGTGCCCAGGTCTACGGTGACCCGGTCACGAGAGCCCCAGCATGCCGTCCTAACTCTGGCCAACATTGCTCAGCCAATTGAGCAACCTCTGCAAGTGGAAAGGAGAAACACTTCCTCATTTTTCTGGGGCAGATGCCCAGGGGGATACCGTAGAAACAGGGATAAAAACACTGTCTATGTGCCACCTGGCACTAATGGATTGATGAAGGCTTTCAGAAATGCTTGGCAAAAAAAAAAAAAAAAAAAAAATAGAGAGAGAGAGAGAGGAAAAAGAAAGGGATTCTGGGACAGCAGAACCTAGAGTCGAATGCTGAGCTTGGTTAGCAGTATCTGTTATGTGCAGTTGAGTAGCGGCAGCTTTGCGTGCACGCGGAGCTGAGAAGCCTGGGTCCATCGGGCTCTCTAGATCTACAGTTAGGAAGTTTGTACAACCTCAGACTTTAGATCCGATTTTCCCCTCAGGATGACAGGAAAGGATGATACCTGCGACTCAGTCTTATTTTGAAAAAGAAAGGAGAACAGGAATGTAATATACTTACATTACATTACTATTAAATAAGTGTTTGATATATTTTTTTGGTTTTGAGAAGTGCCTTTAAAGGGAAATCAAAATATGGCATTTGTTTCATCATGCTGGATGTGGAACAAAGCTTGTTTTAATAATTAGGTACACTGAACAAAAATTAACATTTTAAAATGTTTTTGGCACACAAAATCTTAAAACTGCACAGATAAGTGTGTATTTTATTACAGCATTTCTACTGTTTCAATAGGACCAAGAACTGTGGCTATCATTAGGTTTATGGAGTGTGGAAGGCTTTTAAGTTCACTTGATTGAGTGTAAGTGCATCTTAGATAACTGATACTTGTACTTTTTGACCTTAAACAAATAGACAGCCAAATATTGCTTCAGCAAAATAGGTTTGTTAAGGAACAACAGAATTGCAAGTCAGGACTCCTGTTTAATAGCAAACCAGTACAAGTCCAGAGGATAAAGGAGAGAAAACTCTTCTATCCAGAGGAAAGGATAGTATGAGGGGGTTATCATAAACAAGGAGTTCATTGGAGGAAACTGTGAGTCAGAAGTATGTGGTTTTTCATTGGCTGAATTGTAACTGAGAAGATCCTCCTGCTTGGAATAAATAGAGTAGAACAGATCTTCCTTTTAGATATAGAGAGTCTCTTCCATTTTGGGGTGATTGATAAGGGATGGTTGGAGCAAGAGTTCCCCCTACAGGCCCTTCCACCTCCAACTTAAATAGTTTTCTATCCATAAATTTTTGTGTAATTATATGTCATGCCCTAGACACTGCTAAGTCTATGCATAGAATATTATAAAATAAGACATAACCCTAAAATACTTTCAGACATCCAAATTGTCACACCTAGATGAGTAATGATTGATGATTGTTCTCATTTTAAAGTAATGTTTTCATAAATATAAGGTATAGTTTTGGCAGAGTTCAGAATTAAAAATCAATTCTTCGGATTTTAAAATAACACCATCAATTCTTTAGCTGATATAACTCAATGAATATTACTCAGTTTACCTTGTTAAAATAAACTGAGGCACATTAACATTTACAAAAGTTTATTGGAGCAAATTTCTATTGGAATCAGGTAGTATCAAACCAAAAGTGGTTAGGAGGCTCCACTGACAGGAGCAAGGGGAGAGGTTTTTATAAAGATGGGAAGGAAAACAAGTAAATTATTTGTATGCAATTATTTTATTTTTTTAATTACAGTTAACATTCAATTTGAGTTTGTATTAATTTCAAGTGTATAGCATAGTAGTTAGTGTTCCCCCGATATTTCAACTACCCATCTAACACTATACAGTTATTACAATATTATTGACTATATTTCCTATGCTGCACTTCACATCCTCGTGACTGTTCTGTAACTGCCAATTTGTACTTCTTAATCCCTTGACATTTTTACCTAGTCCCCCAATCCCTCTTCCCTCTGGCAACCACCAGTCTGTTCTGTTTCTGTGAGTTTATTTCTGTTTTATTTGTTCATTTATATGGTTCTTTAGATTCTCCACATAAGTGAAATCATATGGCATTTATCTCTCTCTGACTGACATATTACCTATTTCAGTGAGCATAATACTGTTTAGGTCCATCTATACTGTTGCAAATGGTAAGTTTTCATTCCTTATTTATGACAAAGGAATATTTTAGAAAATAAGAAAATCATTTGATTGGCTGGCTGTCTCTTAAGCTATTGCTTCATTTAAGAAAGCCTGGGTGTTTTTTTGTGGTTGGTTTTTCTTAAGTTTCATTTTCTCATATTCAAGTACATTGATTATGGTTTAGGTTCTGGGTTGCTTATGTAAGAGACCAAGGTATCAGAGCCTCCTCAGTTGTATGGCATCATGTTTAATCACTTTAACTCTCCTAACTTTGTTTCTAAACATCTGAACCAATTATTTGAATTAGACAAGATGTTATCTTTGCTTAGTGTGTTGTTTTGCATTCTGAGGATATCTTGTTAAAGATCTCTCGTAAATATATTGTAAGTGGATTTGTTTATTAATTGCAGTGGCAGTAGCTGGTAGATTTGAGAGGACAGAACAGTAATTAACAGTGGTAGAGGAAAGAAAATTTAAACTGAAAACGACCACATTTCTTTATTTGTGGTAGACAAGCCTTTCAGAGAAACGATCGTAGCATTAGGGGTTGGTGTGAGAATCCGGGGGGATATGAACTGTAATGTAATTAGTTATAGGCCCTGACTGTGAAAAGCTGGAACAACCAGCTGAAAGTGAAAAATCATTGTCAGTGAACCAGTTGTATGTCCACATGGTAAGGAAAAAAAGGTGGGTTGTTAAGATTTTTTTTGGCATTACTTGATTCATATTTTAAACATTATATTAATTAAGGCACACTTTTAGAAAACCTCTACAACAATTTCAGAGATGCAACCCACATTGAATTCACTAATAGTATTGGTTGGTTAATTAATGTAACTTAGGAAGTTTATCTGAAGGCCCAGGAGAAATATTTTTATGACTGATCAAGGAAGTCTTCCTTTGAAACATATATGTTTACCTGGAGTTTACCAATATTTAAAACAAGCACTTCTTACTTTTTTCTCTATTGCATTGACTGTAAAATACTGAAAGCAAAATAGAAGACATAAACTGAATTTATATTACAGAACTTTCAGGAACAAACCCTTATATATATTAGAATGCAGTCAGTTTTCAAGAGTCAGTCCTTCCATACATACTTATTAAGCATTTACTAAATGTTCTGTTAGACCAGGGGTGCCTAGTATGCATTGAAAATTTGATGATTATAAATGCTGTGCATTTTTTGGTCAATTCAGATTATACTAGTTTAAAATAGTACAGTATAAAATATTAATGAAATTTCATTTTATGAACCAAATTAAAAAAAAAACTGCAAGTGCTCATCTGCATTTACAACCATGAGATAATTAATCTTGGATTTGTGGAGTTTTGAATAGTACAAAATCTTCAAAAATATATGATTTTCATAGAACTCTTATTACCTTGCTGTTTTTTTTCTTTTGCTGAGAAGTCAGGTTATTTGTTTTAATAAAAACTGAAAAAGTTTCTAGTCAGTGGTTACTTTATCTGTAAAAAGGCTAAAAAAAAAAACCCAAACCCTTTTTATTGAAGTATAACATATACATAGAACAGGTCAGAAGACTACAGCTTGATAAATTTTTACAAATTTAGTACACTATTTTATTCAGCATACTCATCTAGAATCAGAATGTCATCAGAAAGTTCCGAAGCCTTCTTATGCCCCCCACTACAAGGGTAACCTTCATTTTCACTTCAAACACCATGGAATGTTTGCTTGTTTTTGAACCACACATAAAGAGTGTCATTTGGTATGTGTTCTTCTGTGTCTAGCTCCTTTAATGCAATATTCTGAATTTTTTTCCACACAAATATATATTAGACTATATTACTCATTGGGGTTACAACTAAATATCGCATATTCATCATGTGCTAGAGGCTATATAGAAATGTTTTATGCATAATCTCATTTAATCATGATGTTAACCTGAAAAGTAGGTAGTACTATTTCATGGGCTTAGAAAGATGTATTATTTTCCTAGGATGTGCAGTTATGGGTGCTGAAAGTAAAACAGCCCATATCCAGATTGTTATTTAGAAAGAAAGAAAATTTTTATTTAAATGATTTTATTTTGAGCTTCTGTTATAAACAGTTGAACTATATCCCAACTGCCACAAAGTTTGACACACAAAAGTAATGCTTTCATATCACACATCTCGAAATATGTAATGTTTTGTGCCTGAACTGTGTGGAGTTAGGTCCGGGAGATGCAGATATTCTTGGCTGGAAAGCTGCAGTTGCTATTCCAAAGTAAACTTTTCTCATAATATCCTGGAAGTCATACCAAACTCTGACCAGTACCATAGCTCCAGGAAAAATATTGAAAACGTCCTGAACGCCAATATACATTGGTATGTAATGATGCTTTTAACAAGTCAAAGGAAAATGAGCTAAGGAGATTGGCTATTAGCTTGCAGGAGAAATGAATGTATGTCAGAGCTACAATGGGGCTCTCTCACTGGCTGCACCCAACACCAAGTTAGCTGAGTGGCTGGTAACTAAGAGCCTTGAAAGTCAAAACAAAATGTAACAGAATATCAGGTTATACAGTTCTGAAACAGATTTGGGGTTCTATTACCAGTCTCCAAAAATGTAACTACCAATGCCAGAGTTAGGTAAAAAGGCAAGGAAATTATTTATTAAAATTTATACAGATTTAGAATGATGGCAGAATTCTGTTTTTAAGTCCCCAATTCCCCCAAATTCCCTTAAATCCACACAGTCCTGCCTCCCTTTGCCAAATCAGGCCTGTCAGAGCTTTGGTATCTCAGAAAAAAATGGAAGTCTGCAGCTTAGCTGGACAGGTTCCCATTCAGCATTTCAGCTTCTCCCACAATTTCCAGCACCATCAGCCATGTCTCCTTGGTTTCCAGTTCTTAATCACAAACCACACATCCAAGAGAGCAAATAACTTATGTGTGCCCAGTTTAAATAAGCATGCCAATTCTTCTATGTCTCATAGGATTTCTTCCATCCTGTGCAAGATCCTTGCTTTTTCATGCAGGTCTAGTAAAGCTTTTCCCATCTTATCAGTCCTGGTGGGCATGGCCTGGTGCTTCTGGACCTAATGCCCTGTTGACACTTTGGGCAGAGTGATCTGCCCCTGGTAAGGAGCTACAAGTTGAAGTTAAGTTCATCTCCCTTGCCTGTGGTGGCACAACAATTAGCAATGAACATTTCCATAAAACTAGTCAGCTGTTATTTATATGCAAAGTAACTGTTTTTTAAAGGTATATAATATGTTTCTTTTTTTCAAAAAAAATTAAATAAATTTTTTATTGTTGTTCAATTATAGTTGTCTGCATTTACCCCCCACTACCCTCCCCTTACCCCAGACAAACCCACCTCCCTCTCTTGCCTCTACCCCTGCCCCCTTGGTTTTGTCCATGTGTTCTTTATACTTATTCTTGAAAACCCTTCCCCACATTATCCCCCTCCCCCTCTCCCCCTGGTCCCTATCAGTTTGTTCGTTATTTCCATGTCTCTGGTTCTTTTTGCTTGTGCATTTGTTTTGTTGATTAGGTTCCCCTTATAACTGAGATCATGTGGTATCTGTGTTTTACCACCTGGCTTATTTCATTTAGCATAATACTCTCCAGTTCCACCTATGCTGTCCTGAAAGGTAGGAGTTCCTTCTTTCTTTCTTTTGGGTAGTATTCTATTGTGTAAATGTACCACAGTTTTTTGATCCACTCATTTACTGATGGGCATTTAGTCTGTTTGTAAATAATGCTGCTATGAACATAAGGGTGCATATGTTCTTTTGAATTGGTGTTTCAGTTTAGGGTACAGTCCCAGCAGTTGAATCACTGGGTCAAAAGGAAGTTCTGTTTTTAGTTTTCTTGAGGAAATTTCATACTGTTTTCCACAGTGGCTGCACCAGTCTGCATTCCCACCAATAGTTCTCTTTTCTACACAACCTTGTCAGCACTTGTTTGCTGATTTGTTAATGATGGTCATTCTGACTGGTGTGAAAGTGGCAATATCGTCACCAATATGTCTCCAAGGGCAAGGAATATAAAAGAAAGAATAAACAAATAGGACTACATCAAATTAAAAAGTTTCTGCATGGCTAAAGAAAACATCAGCAAAATAAAAAGGGAATCAACCATATGGGAAAACATATTTGCCCATGATACCTAGGACAAGGGTTTGATCTCCAAAATATATAAAGAAGTCACATGACTCTACACCAGGAAGACAAACAATCCAATTAAAAAATGGGCAAACAACCTGAATACACACTTCTCTGAGGAAGGTATACGAAGTGCATACAGACATATGAAAGAATGCTCAACACCACTGGCCATCAGAGAGATGCAAATTAAAACCACAATGAGATATATGTTAACTGATGTCGTGGATTTTGACCTGCAAAATCTGTGGTGACCATGACCGAATGTGTCAATGAATCTCACTCAGAGACACGCAGGAAAAGAAATTCGGGACCATGCGACCCATTCCCCCTTATCTTCTGGGAGAGGGCCTCACATGTAGCTCAGCCCGGCCTTTTATTAGTTGTATCAGAGTACATTTGCATTAGAATGGTCTTCATTAACTATGCAGAGAACCTGAATTCAAGCCAGGTGGTAGACGAATTCAGGAATTTACAACAAAAGGAGGGATATGCAATTGAAAGGGCACACAGAACCATAAACACTGCCAGGAAGAGCCTAGGCAGGTATTAGCATAAGTTCAGGGAGGGGAGAGATTTCAGCAGCAGCAAGATTCTAAGAAATATGTTAGCCTGATTCCCCTACAGGGGATCCTGTTTCCACGAACATGGGTCCACACATGCTGACTTGTGCTCATCACTCAAGGGACCTTGCTCTTTGACACACGTGAAAGCCCAGGGCTACAATTCCCCACTCGTGGAAACATGAATCTCCTTTAAACTGAAGATGGTGGTGAGATAGGTGGGAGCAGAGTCCACTTCCCTCTGACCAAGGGTGAAACACTTAGCCGATCTTCTGAGGAACAGGGCGAACAGCCAATGGTATTCCAGCATATATGAAGATTAGAGACCAAAAATTATAGGGGACATTGAATGATTGGAAGGTAAAGAGAGTGCTTTGGGACAACAAGGTCCCTGGGACCAGTGAGGGGACCAGGGTTCTTGCAGCCTCAGGCCCGGTGCCCACCAGGTCTGCTGCAAGATTCTTGGTAGAGAGCCAGGCTGGGCTGTATGAGAGGCCAGCTGCTTGTTTGGACCAGTGGGCTTGAATAGGAAGAATTCGTCAAAAAGAAAAATAGAAAAAAAGAGGCACTCCATGGCTGTTTGGGGAATTCTCCGCAACAGGCTCCTGCCTTCTACACCCCTGCCCCCCACAGCCTCTGGGTCAGTGAGCGCCTGATGATCTGTAGCCCAGGGCAGTCTGGCCACACCCATCCCAGAAACACCAGGATGGTGCGCAGATAGTGATTTGTGGCCTGGCAGTGGCCTGCCAGCAACCACTCCAGAAATAAGGAGGATAGTGTGCAATTGGTGACCCCTGGCCCGGCGATGGCTAGCCTGTGCACAATCCAGGGGCATCGGGACGGTGCACACCCACTGATCCACAGCCTGTGCCAGCCCACCCATGCCCACCCCAGAACAAATCGGGGTGGGTACAAACCAGTCTGCAGAACTCACGCCCATGGCACTGGGGATGGTGGAAATCCCACCCAACCCCTGTAGTAGGATTCTTTTCACATGCATGGAGAAGCGTAGCTTTGGGATTCACGGGTGTGAGCAAAGCTCCACATGGAATAATTACTCGCGAGTCGGCCAGCGTGATTCATGTCAGTGGAAAGGAATTCTCTGAAGGGAATTTGGCTAACATGTTTCTTAAAAATTTATTTCCTTGCTGGGTCTCTCTCCCTGGAATCCAAGGGGCTTAAGTTAATGGATGCCTGAGAATCTTCCCTGCTACAATGTTTATGGTCCTAAAGTAAACAGCCCTAGCTAGCTTGCCCTCAATTTACTTGTCTCCTGTTTAATGTACTGCCCCAGTCCTGTCTGCCACCGGACCTGAATTTACAACCTGATGCTCTGTGCCCCAAATCCTCAATAAATACCCTTGGACCCAAGGCTCAGGGCTCTCTCCCAGATGATGAGGGGGAAGCCACGTGGTCCCAGATCTCCTCTTCCAAGCATGTCTCTGTGTGAGATTTATTCATGCGTTTGATCACGGTCACTACAGATTTTGCGGGACGAAATCCGCAGCACAGCCCCTGCACCCAGAGCCCTGCGGGGACAACTGGCTCTGTAGGACAAAGGAAGAAGTGCACTGCAGAGGGGAGCTGCAGTCTGTGGAAAGACTTGACTCACTGAGGGCTAAACTACCCTGAAGGGGCACTGAAAGTCCTTAGCATCTAGGTCAGCAACGAAGGAGAAGGTGGTGTGTGAGTTGCCCTTAATTGGTGCCCCTCAAGGACAGCACAACTGGTGGACTAAAGGCCCAGGCTGGCACAGAAGGGCACCTAGGAACTGGGCTGCAGGGTGGACAACAGTTAAGAATGCTACTCAGAAAGGGGGAAAGCCAAACAAATACCTCCCCAGCCTGACGCAGCCAGGAAGACCAGCAGAAGAAGCCTGACTGGTTTAAAGACAGAAGAAGACTTTTTTTAAAATTCCTTCTTCCTTTCTGTTCTTCTTTCTTTTTTTAATTCTTCCTTCCTTCCTTTACTTTACTATTCCTTCTTTTATTTATTTTTTAATTAAAAAAATTTTAATTCCTTTTTCCTTTCCTTCTCTCTTTTTTTCTTCAATCCTTCCTTCTTTCCTTTCTTTATTTTATTCTTTCTACCTTCCTTCCTTTCTTTTTTTTCTCTTCTTTTCCCACAGGTGAGATATTAAAACCTGGAGCTGTGAAAAGACCAGAGTTAGACACAAGCAGGGGTCATCCCAAAAAATAGAAACAGTAAGACAAACTTCACTTTGCTACTCCAGAGAACTTGCAAGGTGGGAGTGGTGAACAACAGTACACCTGCTAGAAGAAGAAACACAACAAAAAAGGAACCACTAACAGATAACAAAGGAAGAAGGTGAAGGAGGTAGGGGAACCCACACTAACCTCTATCCAGGACCAACCTGGAAATACAACCAATTGGTGGAGAAATTATCCACAACAAACAATGGTACCAGAGTGAAAGAGAAGTCTCAAAATCGTGTTCACACAGAAGAATCAGCTTTAACACAACCTGTCCACACCTGCACAACAGAATACAAAACATGGTGGGCAGAGTGACCCTCAGTTAACCAGCTGGAGGAAAGAACCCACCAAAGAAAGACCCAACAACAGTCAAAACCCAAAGACATACAGAGAGCCAACATAAACGACAGTCCAAGATCACCGAGCTCAGAAGATTAAGGAGACTGCATCACTGAATCTCATAGGTATTCTATCATAGAAGTTCATAGCATAAACCAGAGAGTCAGAACACATAAATTTAAGGATCAGAGGCTAACAAGAAGAGTCTCACAAAAACTGAGAAGACAAAGAAATAATCCCCGAATGAAAGGTAAGGAGGAAGCCCCAGAAAGAATGATAAATGAAACAGAGGTAAGTCAACTATCAGATATTGAGTTCAAAACATTCGTTATCAGGAAGCTCAATGAGCTCACAGAGAATTACCAGAAACTACAGGGAAACTACAAAGAATTCACTGCAAACTATATCAACATGAAAAAAGAAATAGAAACTATCCACAAGAGCCAAGAGGAAATGAAGAATACAACTTCTGAGCTGAATAACACAGTAGAAGGAATCAAAAGAGGGCTTGAGCCCTGGCTGGTGTAGCTCAGTGGACTGAGCACAGGCTGCAAACCAAAGGGTTCCAGTTCGATTCCCATTCAGGGCACATGCCTGGGTTGCAGGCCAGGTCCCCAGTGGGGGCCATGTGAGAGGCAACCACACGTTGATGTTTCTCTCCTTCTCTTTCTACCTCCCTTCCCTTCTGTCTAAAAGTAAAAATAATTAAAATCTTAAAAAAAAAGGTTTGATGAAGCAGAGTATCAGATCAGCGAGCTGGAGGACAAGGTAGAAAAAAAACACCCAAAAAGAGCAAAAAAAGAAAAAGAGGCTCAGAAAAAATGAAGAGGGATTAAGGGAAATGAAGGACAACATGAAACGTAATAATATCCATATAATAGGGATTCCAGAAGGAGAAGAAGAGGAGCAAGGGATAGAAAACCTGGTTGAAAAAATAATGATGGAAAACTTCCCTAAACTGATGAGAGAAAAAGTCACAGAAATCCAGGAAACACAGAGAGTCCCAATCAAGAGGAACCCAAAGAGGACCACTTCAAGACACATCATAATTAAAATGGCAAAATTCCAAGACAAAGAGAGAATCTTAAAGGCAGCAAGGCAGACACAGGAAGTAACATACAAGGGAGCCCCGATAAGGTTAGCAGATGACTTCTCAATGGAAACACTCCAAGCCAGAAGGGAATGGCAAGAAATATTCCAAGTAATGAGAGCCAGAGGTGTGCAACCAAAGCTACTGTACCCAGCAAAGCTCTCAATCAAGACAGAAGGCCAAACAAGGAGCTTCCCAGGTAAAAGAAGTCTAAAATAATACACTTCCACAAAACCAGCTTTGTAAGGGACTACCTTAAAGAAAGGAAGGAAAAGAGAGAGAGAGGAACGCAGGTATGAAAAACTGACAATGAATAAGTACCTATCAATAATAACCTTAAACGTAAATGGATTAAATGCTCCAATCAAAAGACATAGACTAGCTGAATGGATAAGAAAGCATGACCCACACATATACTGCCTACAAGAGACTCACCTCAGGACAAAAGACCCACACAGGCTTACAGTGAAGGACTGGAAACATATCTTTCATGCAAACAGACAGGAAAAAAGAGCTGGGGTAACAAAACTCATAATAGACAAAATAGAGTTCAAAAAAAGGGCCATAAAGAAAGACCCCGAAGGGCACTTCATAATACTCAAAAAAAGAATCCACCAAGAAGACATAAACACTGTAAATATATATATGCACCCAACATAGGAGCACCCAAATACATAAAGAAAATCTTGGAAGACTTCAAGAAAGATATTGACAGCAACACAATTATAGTAGGGGATTTCAATATCCCACTGTCAAAAATGGACAGATCTTCCAAACAAAATATCAACAAAGATATGGTGGCATTGAACAATGCCTTAGATGAAATGGACTTCACTGATATATATATAGAGCCTTTCACTTTAAAGAAGCTAAATACACATTGTATTCAAATGCACCTGGGACATTTTCAAATATAGGCCACATGATAGGACACAAAACAAGCCTCAACAAATTAAAGAAAATTGAAATCATATCAAGTATTTTCTCTGACCACAAGAGATTGAAATTAGAAACCAACCCAAAGGAAAAAAAAAAAAAGACCCAAATGCTCAAAATCATGAAGATTGAATAGCATGCTTTTAAACAACAAATGGGTCAAGAATGAGATTAGGGAAGAAATCAAAAGGTTTCTGGAAACAAATAAAAATGAACTCACAACAACCCAAAACTTATGGAATACAGTGAAGGCAGTCCTGAGAGGGAAGTTCATAGTGATACAGGCCTACCTAAAAAAGATAGAAACATTTCAAACAAACAACCTAACCCTATGCCTACAAGAACTCATGGAACAACAACAAACACAGCCAGCCCAGAGCAAGTAGAAGGAAGTAACCAAGATCAGAGCAGAATTAAATGACATAGAGGGTAAAAGGACAGTATTAAGGATCAATGAATCCAGTAGCTGCTTCTTTGAAAAGATTAACAAAATCGACAAGCTTTTAAGCAGGCTTATCCAGAAAAAAAGAGAGAGATCCCAAAGAAACACAATCAGAAAGGAAAGAGGAGAGATTACAACTGATATCACAGAAATACAAAGGAATGTAAGAAATTACTATATGCCAAGAAATTTGAAAACCTAGGTGAAATGGACAAATTTCTAGAAAAATATAATATTCCAAAACTCAATAAAGAAGAAGTAGAAAGCCTGAACAGCACAATAACAGCACATGAAATTGAAGCAATAATCAAAAAACTCCTGACACACAAAAGCCATGGACCAGATGGTCTCACAGGAGAATTCTACAAACCATTTAAGGAAGAGCTAACCTCTATCCTTCACAGACTATTCCAAAAAATCCAAAATGATGGAAGACTCCCAAACTCTTTTTATGAATCCAGCATCATCCTAATCCCAAAACCAGAAAAAGACACAACAAAGAAAGAAAACTTCAGGCCAATATTGCTGGTGAACATAGACGCTAAAATCCTCAACAAAATATTGGCAAACCGCATCCAGCAATACATTAAAAAGATCATACACCATGATCAAATGGGATTCATGTCAGGGATGCAAGGATGGTACAGTATTTGCAAATCAATAAATGTAATACATCACATAAAAAAGAGCAAAGACAAAAATCGCATGATCATAGCAATAGATGTGGAAAAAGCATTTGATAAGGTACAGCACCCATTTATGATACAAACACACAGCAAAGTGGGAATAGAGGGAGAATTCCTCAACATAATAAAGGCCATATATGAGAGACCTAAAGCCAACATCATATCCATTGGACAAAAACTAAAAGCTTTCCCACTAAGATCAGAAAAAAAGGCAAGGTCGTCCACTATCACCACTTCTATTCAACATAGTATTGGAAGTTTTAGCCACAGCAATCATACAAGAAAAGGACATAAAAGGTATCCAAATATGAAAGGAGGAAGCCAAACTGTCATTTTTTGCAGATGACATGGTAATATACACAGAATTTCCTATAGACTCCGCCAAAAAACTACTTGACCTAATAAATAAATTTGGCAAAACAGCGGGATACAAAGTCAATATCCAGAAGTCCAAAGCATTTTTGTATACTAACAATGAAACATCAGAAGCAGAAATCAGGGAAAAAATCCCATTTGATATAGCAACAAGAGAAATAAAGTACCTAAGAATTAACCTAACCAAGAAGGTGAAAGACCTGTACTCAGAAAACTACACAACACTGAAGAAAGAAATTAAGGAAGACACAAACAAATGGAAGCATGTACTATGTTCATGGACTGGAAGAATTAACATCATCAAAATATCCATACTATACAAAGCAATTTATAGATGCAACACAATCCCTATTAAAGTACCAATCACGTATTTCACAGAGAAAAAACATTTCAAAAATGTATATGGAACCTAAACAACCCCAAACAGCCACAGCAATTTTGAGAAAGAAGAACAAAATAGGAGAGATCACAGTAGTTGACATCAAACTATATTACAAGGCCACTTTAATAAAAACAGTCTGGTCCTGGAATATGAAAAGATGCAGATACCAATGGAACAGGACAGAGAGCCCAGAAGTATACCCAAGTTTCTGTGGTCAACTGACATTCCACACTGGGTACAGAGCATAAAATGGAGGAAAAATAGCCCCTTCAACAAGCGGTATTGAGAGACCAAGACAACTACATATAAAAATGTGAAACTCAACCACCAACTTATAGTATACACAAAAGTAAATTGAAGATGGATAAAAAACTTAAGTATAAGTCATGACACCATAAAAGTCCTAGAGGAGAACATAGACAGGTATATCTCAGATATTTCATACAGCAATATTTTCACCCAAATGTCCCCTTCTAAGCAACAATCACCATATCTCTCCCCTAAGGGACAAGGGAAAGAATAGAGCAGAGGATATTAAGGAAAGAGTGAACAAAGTGTACTTCATCAAAATAAAAAGCTTCTGCATGGCTAAAGAAAACAAAAGCAAAGTGAAAAGGGAACAAATAATATATAAAAATATATTTGCAAATGATACCTTGGACGAGGGTTTGATCTCTAATATACACAAAGAACCCACAGAACTCCACTTTCCAAAGACAAAGAACCCAATTAAAATATAGGGAAAGTACCTAAACAGACACTTGTCCAAGGAGAACATACAGAGGACCTAGTGACATATGAAAGGATGTCCAGCACATGTAACCATCAGAGAGATGCGAATTAAAACCACAATGAGATACCACTTTAATCCAGTCAGAATGGCCATCATAAACAAATCAGTAAGCAACGAGTGCTCTCAAGGCTGTGGAGAAAAGGCAACCCTAGTACATTATTGGTGGGAATGTAGATTGGTGCAGCCACTGTGGAAAACAGTATGGAATTTCCTGAGAAAACTAAAAGTGGAACTGCCTTTTGACACGGCCTTTCCACTGCTGGGGTTATACCCTAAGAATCCTGAAATACCAATTCAAAAGAACCTATGCACCCCAATGTTCATTGCAGCACAATTTACAATAACCAAGTGTTGGAAGCAACCTAAGTGCCCATCAGTAAATGAGTGGATCAAAAAACTATGGTACATTTACACAATCGGATACTACCCAACAGAAAGAAAGAAGGAGCTCTTACCTTTCATTACAGCGTGGATGAATCTGGAGAGCATTGTGCTAATTGAAATAAGACAGAGGGTGGAAGACAAATACTACGTGATCTCACATATAAGTGGAATCTAATCAACAAAACAAACAAGCAAGCAAAATATAACCAGAGACATGGAAATAAAGAACAAACTTACAGTAACCAGAGGGTAGTGGGGAGGGGATAATGGGGAGAAGGAGAAGATTCATCAAGAAACATGTATAAAGGACACATGGACAAAGCCAAAGGTGGGTAGGAAGGAGGGTG
>PVJI01023579.1:0-23345 GCA_004026765.1 Micronycteris hirsuta
AACTCTGGAAATAAGAGTCTAAATCCCTGTTTGGCTCATTGTTTTGTTGTGTTTTGCTGAATTTTTTTTCCTGCATCACTCTGGCTCTAAATCAATTCATTCTAATATACAAGAATGTATTGGTTAGTGTAATTGAGGAGGCAAACTGAAATATTTAAGTGAAAAATATGAATGTGCCTTATATTTCTGGAAGACTTCTAAGGAGTTGATTCATTCATTCAGTCAGTAAAAATTTACTGAGTACCTACTTGCTAGATACCAGGAATAGAAGAGAGGATTAAACAGACTCCATTTTTATCAGATAAAGTTTATAAACACATACATTCACTTATTTGCATGTACATCTATGCAATCATAAAGACTTTTAATGTCTCTGCCGTGCACACCTGACTCTTAAATGTGCATGACTTCTGGGACCACTCTCCTACGTAAGCAAAACCACCACTTCGCTCCTCCAACAAGGTACAGCCAATTCGAATAAAGAAGGCTGGTGCACACCCTACGTGTTCTTCCTCCCCTCTGACACGCCTTCTCATGATGTCCTTTCCACCAGAATTATATATTTTCCCACCTCCCTCGCAGTTTTGTGCTGATCTGACATGCATGCAAACAGACTGCTTTCGGCTCCAGGGTGAAGAGTTCACTAATGGAGGCACAAACACCTGTAGGAGCTTTGTTTTTCAGAGCCATAAAAAGACTGCCTTCAAATCCATGATTAATTTCCTCTGCAAGGAAATGTGTTAGTCTCAGTGACTGCCCCTGCTGCTAAATTAACTTCTGACCCTTTCTATGTCCTTCCCAATGACTCTTTTAAAGTTTTGGATTTCTTCAATGAAATCAATAACTTGAGAATGAAATCACATCACCGTGGGCCACCTTTGAAGACTCTACAGAGGGCAGCGTGTAGCTTGGGTCAGACGGCCCCTCATAACTTTGTTATTTGAAACCTCAGTGCTGCTGGCCTCGGCAGCATTCGGCCTGAGCTCTTTATTGAATATGCTTCTCTTTTGATCTGCTTCTAATTTACCTTGTTCTATCCACTGCCTCCTGCTCTACTGGGATCGATGGGTGTTTATTGTGCCACTGGTTCTATCATAATTGCTTGACTGAGAGCCTCTTGAATGTGGTAGCTGTGTTTCTTCTCTCCAAAATGTCTTTTGCTTTCTCCATTTCATATATTAATGTCTCCACAGCCCTCAGAACTAAGTGACGGAGCCTAAAAACAGCTGGGTACTGGGGGAAGTTGAGCTACAGTTACGGCAAATAATGATAAGTAGGTTCCCCCTGAAATGGCTTCTGAAAGAGGCATTTGATCTGGTCCTTGTGTTTTAGCTGGATTCTCCTGCAGACTACTGGATTTGCCTCACTTTGATGTTCCACAGCAAGTCATACAGAAAATCTTGGCCTCTCCTTTTTGCTCTCTCCTCACCAGTGGCCCTTAAGCACTTTTGACCCAGGCCATTTCCGAAACTCCTGGTAGCCTCCTAAAACTTGCATTTGTCTTGTGGCCCTCATGCTATTCTCATGTACCCAGTGACCATCTTTACTAATGATGGGTATCTGCCAATTTACGAATTAATTACATCAGATTGAGGAATATGCGCAGGTAAAATCTGATGGCTTCCACATTTCCCTGATGGAATATTCATGATGAAGGTTTCACCTCTATAAATCACGATTACTCTATTGATTTCCCCCCACATTTTCCAAACAAGCTCATAAATTTTTTAAAATGTGGATCAGAGAAAACAACATCAATGAATAGTAGATGTACTTTTCAGTTACATGCATTTCTAATTTTACTACTGCCTTCAGCTTCTCTCAGAAGAATCAGAGACCATATAGAAAGGGGATTTTCCAAACCTAATGGATGTGGAGGCCGATTGCTTAATAAAAAATTATTGATCATGATGGCTTAATTTAAATTGAAAGATTAAATTTAACCTTTTTGTTACAAAGATATTGATAATGAAGAGAATTATGAATTTGCTTGCATCTTAATTATTGACATGCATATTAATTTGGTTTCCTTCTTTTTAACACTTGTTGGAGATGACACCTGTGAAATAAATAGGAACGGAAAATGTTTCAGTTATATATTGCTGCACAAAAAACCACTCCAAAACTTGGTGGCTGGAAACCACAACCATTTATTATTGATTCTGTGAGTTGAATAGGCTCAACTAGGTGGTTCTTTGGCTTCATGTGAGGTTAATTATGGACACTTACTAGGATTCACTCAACCGTGTGGTCCATGTGGCCTCTCCACGTGCCCAGCTACTTGCTGCAGGGTGGATTCTTACATGCCAACCTGAACTTGTTCATGGCAGCTGGTTTCTAAGACAAGGAAGCAAGAACTGTCGATCTTCTTACGATCTGACCTCAGAAGTCCTAAATATGACTTTCACCACATTCTCTTGGTCACAAGTCAGAGTTGCCATCAAAACTCAAGAGGAAGAGAAATATATTCTAGTTCTTGATGGGTATACTGCAATCAGTGTATGAGGAAGGAAAAACTGCTGTGGGCCTTCTCTGGAGACCAACATAGGAAGTCCATACTATACTGTTCTTACAGGTAGATGTCTCTCAAATTATTTACATTTTCTGAGCAGGCCATAAAAATATTTTTGTTAGAAAGCTGTTTTCCAGGAATAAAGGACCTCTTGGCATATGATTGAAATAAAAGTGGGGTATGTGGTGACGAAATCACATAGTTATCTGTGTGTATCCTTTTACTTTTTTTATTCTCACTCAAGGACATGCTTATTGATTTTTTTGGAGAAAGGAGAATGGAGGGAGAGGGAGAGAGGAAGAGAAATATCAATATGAGAGAGAAACATTGATCAGCTGCCTCTCATACGTGCCCCAAACTGGGACCAAACCTGCAACCTAGACATGTGCCTTGACTGGGAATCTAACTCTCGACCGTTTAGTTTATGGAACGGTGCTCCTAACAACTGAGCCACAATGGCCAGGGTTCCTGTATTATCTATTAACAATCGACTCAAATGCTAGAGTCAAATGCATAAGGTATAGATAATAAGTGCAATTAAACTTTGTTCTAGATATAAAAGAAGTAAAAGAGTCTGTGCAAGTGGTATGTGTCTGTGTTGTTTGTGTGAGTAAGCTTCAGAAAGTCTCAAGGAAGGCTATATTGCATCAGATGTAATTATGTGACTAACTGGAAGCCAGAACCTTGCTTTTGAATCATGACTTGAAGGAATACTATTTAGTTATGTAGAAAAAATTCATAAACATTTCAGTGCATGAACAGCTTCCAAATATATTTATAAAACAAGTCACTTTATAATCCAAGAGTTTAAAGTATAAGAGAAGTTGGTCTTTAGTAATCTCAGTTTCTTCTTTGTGTGTCATTACAACCTTAGAAGTGTATCTCTCGCACTCTCTGCATTGGCCCAAAGCTTTCATTTGCTTCTCTTCCCCACTCTCACCCCCACCAATAGATTATCTCATAAACTTTTTTCTCACTAAGATGTAAATGACTGAAAGGTTGAATATGTTGTCTCTCCAGAATAATTTGCATTTAATACAAGACCAAGGCTTACGGTAGAAATGAATTTCTTTTTTGTTTGGGCATTGAGTTTCAGAAGTAATGTTGTTTCTTCCTCAAGAAACAAGTTGAAATAAGAAAATTACTTCATTAAGTTGCAAAGTAATGGGGTTTCTGACTTATAGAATATGATCAAGGATAGCTATAGGTCATTTTGGTACCTCTTACCCCTACCCTCCTATCTTGAGTTCTAAGGAAATGCAAAATAATGGCAATGACAAAAGCAAAATATAATTAGAAAAGCAATCTGTTGGAAAAAGAAATGATAATGCTTTTTAAAATGAAGCACTGTACCATGTAGAGAATTTGGGCACTATCCATTGTTTTAGAAGATCCATGCCACGGTTCCTCACCATTAGCCTTGATATTGGAAGAAAGTAATTTCCATTTTTTTCTTGACCTCCAAACTAACTAAACTCTTTGTAGTACCAAATTATGCTGCTTAGAGGAGTTTTTCCAATGTAGTAACGCAGTGCGTTAAAATAAGTTACAGCGAAGAAGTTGCATATATTATTGCAAACATTTCTTATTTTTGTTTGTAAATGACATTTTTTGATATTTTAGATAAGAAAAAATAGAAAAAACTCATCATGAATAAATCATCAGTAAGAGACGATTGAATTATGTGCTGTCATCTCTTTCTTTCCAGCCTTGACAGGCACAGTGTGTGGCTGCCATTAAGAGGAAACATGTCCTGGAACCAGCTATTCTAAGCACTAGAGAGTGAATGGCAAAGTAGGAGGATGGGATGCTGGTGTGCTCATGGTAGCCATACTGGTGCTAGGGGCAAACGGGGAGGCCAGGATAGGAACTGTGGTTCTAGAAAACTAGTAAGAATGTGGGAAAATACTGGAAGGACCGCTGATATAACAAAAGAGGCAGCAGTGGTAAGAATGCCGCTGCCATTTGCATAAATTCATGATTTTCTCTTTACTGAAAGTAAATCCATATAGGTACTATAGTAGGCAATTCAGGTAGATTACTTCACTTAATTCTCTCAACTACTCAGTGAGGTCAATATTATGATGATACATATAAATGAGTTCAAAATAAGCATGAAGAAGCAAAGTAATTTGCCCTAGATATTCAAACAACAAATTGCAGAGGTGGGGCTAAATTGAACAAAAAAAACTCCAGACTCCAATACCATGTTTTAGGTATAATTTTTATATACAGTAAACATCATCCTTTTTGGTGTATAGTTTTTGGTGAATTTTGGCACACGCATACAGTCACATAACTACCACACTCAAGATATAGAACAGCTTCATCACCTCAAATTTCTTCAAGTCCTTTGCAGTCAACCCTTTCCCTCCCCAGCACCCGGCAACCGCTGTTCTGTCTCCCTTCTTTACAGTTTTCACTTTTCCAGAATGGTATGCAAATGAAATCGTAAAGCATGTAGCCTTTTGAGTCTGGCTTCTTTCATTTAGCACAATACACTGAGATTAATTTATGTTGTTGCCAGAATTAGCAATTCACCCCTTTTTATTGCCAAATGCTATCGCATTCCATGGATGTGCTGTTATATGTTCATGCATTCATCCACACTGAAGGGCATTTGAATTGTTTCTAGTTTTTCAGATCCCAGTATCTTAACTATGGTAAAAAACTGCATTTTCTCAACCAGAAATCTTCTCTAATTACCATAGCCAGTGTCCCCAATGATATCTTTGTTTATGTATCGTCTTTTGGGTTTTCTGAGGGCTTCAGTGTAGAGCTGGAAAGTAACACCAAATCTGTTCTGTCTCAAGCACAGTTCCATCTGTAACAAGTTCTCTCTCATGCAGAAATTGCCATTAAATTTTTATTATAACAGTCATGCAGTATCCGTCACATAGCAAGTGCTTAAAACTGTGTGGGATGAATGAAGAAACAAATGGATACCAAATAAATTATCCAAATCAATTTTCCAGCACAGGAGGTAGAGAAGTGGGTAATAAAATCAAGATTGGTAATTCAGCCTTGGTGTGGAAATATATAGAGTTTAATAAGTGATGTATAATGTACCACGAAACATTAATACAGGATTATAGGAGTCCATAGTTTATTTCCCTACACTGTGCCAATATCATTATTTGAAAAGTAAAAAAAATATGTAATGATTGTTGATCTAATTTTATAACATCAAATAACTACCTTGACTGTATCTTTTCCAAGTTTTAAACATTTTTCTTATGTAATTAACTGGTGATTTAATTGACTTGACCAAACCAGCTACTGCTTTGACATTGATGTTTTTCTAGAAATTTGTTTTCTTATGATAACATAGCTTCAAATATTTCTACAGAAGTTGAATTCAGGTTTCCAAAATCCTGTTCCTTTTAATAAAGCAATTTACTTACTGAATTTAATCTATTGCAGTTAAAAAGTACTTTTGACAAAATTCAACTTTGTGACACAGTTTTTTTCACTTTTTTTTTCTCTACAAAATATACTTCAACAGAGTCAATGTGCTGAGAAACCACAGGGACTGGAGTAAGAAAAGTTTGGCTCCATTTCATGTTTTGTCATTATGTCTGAGCTCTATTTTTTTATCTGTTGGATGAAGATAACATCTGTGCCTTCCACCTGGGAATACCGCGATGGCCAAAGGAGGTTATGTATATGAATACCCCTTGTATTCTGTGCAATAAGTAAATGTGTCACTGATGTCCAGGGCCACTCTGGTACTACTAAGATTTTTCTTGCATAAGTCTTTCCTGACCATCAGGTCCACCCCCACACTCTGTTATCCAGGGCTTATTTATGAGTGTTCTGGGCTGTTTTAAGTGAGCAAGGTTTGCTCAAAGGGCAGATAGCATGGGACTCAGTAAAGTCTTGTGGCATTGATGAGCTTCTTCCTTGTGACCTGAGAGAGCCCTTCACCTCAGTGACCATATAAACTGCTGCTCAGACCCTGCTTGGTGTCTCTGTTAGTTGGAGCATCCTTCCAGACACCAAAAGGTTGTGGGTTCAGTTCCCAGTCAGGGCACATACCTAGGTTGCGGGTTTGATCCCTGGTTGGGACACGTGTAGGAGGCAACCAGCCATGTTTCTTTCTCCCTCTGTCTGTCTGTCTCTCTCTCCATATATGTATATGTATACACACACACACACACATATACATACATATACGTATATATATGTGTGTATATATATCAATAAACATACCCATATAAAAATATATGTATCAATAAACATCTCCTAGGGTGAGGATCCATAAAAAAGAATAAAAAATAATTTAAAAAATTTTTAATTTAACTGTTGCCCAGGTGATGAGTGGGACTCCCTAAAACAGTCATCAGTTCTGCAGTCATCAGTACAGTTTGTTTGTAACTTAGCTCCCACCAGTTTTCTGCATAGGCCACATGGGAGCGGGACAGTGTTGACCTTAACTCCTTCCCAAATGTCTCACTCCACCTCTGTCAGGCCAGATCTCCTCTGAGGGCACCTCCCCTCTTCAATCTCCAGCACAGGTTACCCTATCTTAGTCTCTCTAAAGCCATGGGTGAGTGGCCTGTGTGTCTTTGTATAATTAGACCTTCCTTTTTATTCTTAAAAACAGGTTTTGAAACGATCCAGGTATCTCTAACTGATTAGCAGAAAAGTCCCATACAATGTGTTAGGAAAGGGAAAGCATAAAGATGGAGATTTCAAGGCAATATCAACTGTGAGTGTAAAGTTCTATACTAATAAAAATTATCCTCATCGAATATGTCCTCTCTAACTTTGACAGTTAGGTTTCTGACAACTCTGATGATAGAGGAATTACACATGAAAAATATGAGAACTTGAGAGAAAAATAAGGTAATGGGATTTAAGTAGTGAGTGAACTAATGAAAGTCTTCGAAATATTTTTACTTCAACTGAAATAATACATATTAAATAAAGAATAGTCCAGTGATATTTTATACATCAAAAATTTATAGAAATTAGGAGTACAACTAATTTCCTACCCAAATTTCTGTCCACTGCTAACTTTACAACATTTTCTTTCTACAACAGTTTTTATTACATGCTTGTAAATTTCTTTTGCTTAGAAGCAGATCATATCTATATATATACACACATATATACACACACACACAAACACACACATATATACATATATATCTATACGTATAGTGTGGAACTTGGTAGATACTGACTCATTCAACTCTGTTCTAATCTCTTGTGTTATGCCTTTTTGCATGACTGCCTTATAGCTTAGATTCTGAAAGTACTTGGTTCCCACGAGAGAACTGGGAGGTGTACCCAGTACCCATGAGAGAACTGGCAGGCGAAAGTGAGATGGGACACTTTTGCTAGTGGGCAGAAGCATGGAAGCATTTTGCTTTTCCGCAACAGCAGAAACAAGGCTCTAAGTGTTCAGTCCATAATTGTGTGGGTGTTGTTTGGTGGGAGCCAGTTGTTTTGGCAGGAGCTTTTTAATCCTCCCATGGTGGCGGAAGTGTAAGTGAGAGTCCACAGTTGAGGCAATGGCTTCCTGTTTCCTCACTTACTGATCCTTCCTAACCTTGCCCATCGTGGTGGCGGCGGCAGCTCCTTCGGTGGACCAGCTCTGCAGTGCTGCTTTCAGATGTGCTCTCGGGACCTCTACTGAGAGTCTACTCCTCAGATAACTCCTCAGGCTCATCAACATTTCTTAAAGCAACTAATTCCGTGGATTAACTCCTTTCCATATTTGAACCCTAATGCATATATAAACTAAAATGTTTTGGTGTGATTTCTCTCCAATTTTGATACCTTTTCACATTTATGATTTGAAATTATTGCCTCTTTTCTCTGCGCTTCTATAACCCATCCCAGGGCACAGGGTAGTTTGTATACTGAGAGAGAAAGAGATTGATGCAATCTTTATTTAATGAGGGTTGCTTATAATATCTGCTCTGTTCATCATAATGTCAAACTTTGCAAAATTGGGCTAATTGTTCTCCTTCCCCTTCTCCAAAAGGTTCAGTCCTCACTATACGAGGATAAGCAGGCCCCTGGAATGAATTCTAAAAGTAAAATCATTCTTAATGCTTTCATATCTTCAAAGTGTACATTGCAGAAACCTCATCTATTCTTTAATCCTTTTTTTTTCCTCCTAATCATCCCCAAATCAAGTGGTTTGAGATTACAGAATATGCAAAGCTAAACTTTTATAAGTCTGGAAAAACTACACAGAGGTAAATATGTATATAGTAGAATGTGGAATGAGTAGCAATCTTGTGTGGGGAAGAATTGTCATTATCTTTATAGTTTGATTTTTGGTCCAAGGGATCAGAATATATTCACTTTCATCTTTTGGAGAAAATATCACAGAAGCATTTGTGAAAATAATTTTTTAAAATTTAAATTGATCCCAAGTCCATGTCTTGACTTAACTCCTAAAAAAATAAAACTAATGCGTTTTTTTTATTATATTTTCTTTTAGTTCATTTCCAATTTTATTTGGACAAATATGAAGAAATATTTTTCTCTTTTCTCTTTTATCAATGTCCTTGGGTATTACTGATAAAATTAAAAGGTCGTAATATGTGTTTATCTTTTAAAATATTATTTTACCCACTTTGCCTCATTTTAGAAAGGTCTCTTATGAATAAAAGAGAGAGGAAGAGGGAAAAGGGATGAGGGAAAGGGAGAAAGAGGAAAAAAAGAACTTTTATCTTTCCCAAGAGAGTAAAATAATACTTACAGGCATAAAAATCACAAACTGTTGGCTCAAGACTAGTAAAAACATTCCACCTACGGTCATTGCCCTTGAGAATGCGCTCTCTGTCTGGTGTTTAATAGTCTGGCATTTTAAGTGGTACATTGAAGCTTATAAAATATATTTGGTAGTTTGCTTTGGATTAACTTTGACTGCTTTTTTCTATACCTGGATTTGGAAAAAAGTGAAAAGGGAAGGGGTTGGCTGGAAAAAAGGTGGGGGGGGGGGGGAAGCTGCAAAAATACAGGCAAAGCAAAGGATTTCCTCTGAGGGCCATGGTCTGGCTTCCACCACTCAGTTCCTATGTACTGAGCCTTCTCCAAGCACACGAATAGGTCGATTATTACCAGTTAAGGAGTCTTCGTCACTGCTGGGGACTCATCTGCGGTTCTCACTGACTGTACATCAAAGGAGGCCAAGATTGGGTCTGGATGACTGAGGTAAAACAGAATCTTACCCACCCCACATATGTCCTTATCTCTCAGAATGCTCCAGTGGCAGCATTAAGCTCCAGTGGCTCAACCTACCTCCAGAGGGGACAGCAGGAAGGGAGGGAACTTAGTCTTCCCAGATACTTTCTTCACCCTGTCTTAACAAAGACCATTTGCAAAGCATTTTAAACTCTCAAAAAAAAGTTCAACTCTCTCTAGTAATAAAAATGTTGTTGTTATAAATCCTGGACTAAACACAAATATAAAAGTTTCAACCTCAGCCATACTTGGAATTTCAATGTACTTTAGATCCATGAGATAAAGAAAATACTAGCCCTTCTATGAAGGGGGAATGCTGATGAGTAATTTTTTTAGACATAAGCTTAAACCCAAAGAAAAGGAGGGGAGGGACTCTGAATCATGACAAATAGAAAATATAACCAAAAATAGGATATCAGGCAAAATAGGGAAAGAAAACCCTTAAAGGTTTTAGAAATTGACTTAAGAAAGAGTACACAGGCTCTCTATGGGGGGGTAAATGAACCTCTATTAAAGAACATAGAACTGACTTTAAAAAGTTATAGCATATTCCTGAAGGGGACAGATTTATTTATTCTGATACATCTGTAAGTTACATGTAATTTCAAAGACAGTTTAGCTTGATAGACTTTAAGCAATCTAATTATGTTAAATTTGTATGAAAAGGGAAAAAGTAAAGCAAGAGAGAGACTTGTTCTCTCAATGACTAAAAAAAAAATTACAAAGTTTTAGTAGTAAAAATTGTCCATGCATTGGTACAAGGACAAGCAAATCAATTTCTGGAACAGAATAGAAAGCTCAGTGATAAAAATATATATAGAAAGAAATATAATATCTGATTCAGTTGTACCACAAACCTAAGGGAAAAGAGAGACTGTTCAGAAAACTGGTAGTCTCTTTCAATAGGTGATAGGTAAGAGATACAGATAGATGGGTGATTGATATATATATTTCCAAACTAACACAGGACTCCAGGATTCCAATATTAAGGATTTAGGATTATGACCTAAATGTAAATGCTAATATTATAAAGATCATAGAAGATAAAATAGGATGATTTTTAAAACAAAAAAAAGATTCATTTTTATCACACTAACATCAAAGATTTCTCATCAATGAAGAACAGCAGGGACAAAATAAATTTGAAGTAATAGATTTGAAGAGGTTATTTATAATATCAAGAGTTCGTAAGGTACTTACATATACTACTTACAAACAAATGAGTAAAAACTCCTTGAAAATCAGTAAGAAAAATATAAGAACTGAGTGGAAAACTGCAAAAGACATAAGCAGGTCATTCACAAAACAGAAAACCCCAAAGGCTAGCAAGCATATGAAGAGATACTCTAATTCATCAGTAATTAGATTTACTAAATTGACTCTTCCAGACATCATCAAGCATGGCAGGAAGATTGTCTGTTCTCGGAGAAGGGCATTCATGGATTGGCAGTGGGATGCAGCCTGGTGAAGTCTTTCTGGAAACCACTATAGCCAAAGTGAGTCAAAAGCCAGTTAGTATTCCTTATGAACCAGCCACCCACCTCCTGCACACGTATCAGAGAGGAAAAGTAGATAGATGTGTATAAAGACATTTAAGCGTAGCTTTTTTTTTTTTTTTTTTTTTTTTTACATAGTGGGGAGTTAGAGGCAATCAAGTTGTCCATAGCTGTGGGACTGGTTAAATAAAACATGGTGGATTCCCTTATGGAATGCTATGGAGTACTCAGAAGCAACCAGGTACCTGTACACACAGCAACATACTTAGATCTTTAAAAACACTGCTGAGTGAATCAAGAAAGTAGCAATGAGACTCAGAGCATGACTCCATTGGTATCCATTAAAAATACACATGGCTCTCACATTTTATAAAAATACATATCAAACATGCTTGAATAATTAGTTGCCTATTTGTGGCTGACATGGGGAATGGGAGCAAGGGTTGAGGATGCAAGTGGGGAAGGAAGTAGGGAAGGAAGAAAGGAAAGAAGGGGGGGAAAGAAGGAATGAAAAATGAGCAAGGCCTTGCATAGATCCATAATGACCTAATGCCCTGATTTCTTCAACTCTCTGTAAGGAAGTTAAACAAACAAAACAAAATACACACACATACAATAAACAAACAAACAAAATCCCTCAAGAAATGAAAAGATCTTGAGTATTCATCTTTGCTCCTTCTGCCAAGTACTAAAACTTGGCCATTTTTCCATAAATAAATCCCATACTCCAGAAGCTCCAGTGGCTCAACCTACCTCCAGAGGGGACAGCAGGAAGGGAGGGAACTTAGTCTTCCCAGATAGTTTCTTCACCCTGTCTTAACAAAGACCATTCCACTTCTGGCCATTTTGCATCTATCTGCTCCCCTCCTGCAGTTAGGAAAGGGACTAGTCAGATGGAGCAGGAGGTACAAGAAACTATAGGGTTGGCCATTTTTTTCTGTAAAATAAAAGACACATTTTTCATTTCCACCAATAACTTTATTGATTTTCATATTTTGAGTATGTTGGCTATCTCCCACATGGTATAATGTTTGATTGTTTTCAATTAATGCCTCAATTGCTGTAAACTTCAACAGATATACCTGACTGTGGAGCATCATCTAGCAAGAAATCTCCAGGATGAAACTTCACAAACCACTTTTGACACATTCAATCAGTCATAGCACCTTCTCCATACACTGCAGAAATCTTTTTTTTTCTTTTACGTTTCAGTTGTGTTTTTACCTTTTAAAAATAATATTGCATTATATGCCAAAAATGTCACTTATTTTATTCCAACTTCAATATTAAAATGGCTACACAAAAATTTATCAGGTTAGGTAAGTTTATTTTTAATGCAGCTGATATGATAGCTGCCACAATACAACCTAACAAAACTATTTCAAATGAAGTTAAAGACAACTAAGCCCTACTAGAACCATCTTATGGAAAAAAACCAAATGAACTTCTTGACTAGTCCAATACATGTTTTGGTTTATTTGACTATGTTGTGTTTTCCCCTGGCAAAGTGGTTATGGAGACAGCCCAGGATGATCCTGGCGGAACATGCATGGTTGTAAGGGCTGAAAGTACTTCAGTGCCTCATCCTCTACCATAGTAAACACTTCACATTGCCCTCTCTGTTGATTGTCACAAAAACAGCATACCCTTGTAGAAACGAAGGGAAATTTTGCCTTGAAGGGTCATCCAAAATGTTGTGTGGAAAGTAACCCTAACGAGCACATTGTCTAAGTTTATTTATAGCTCCGCAGCTATCAATGACAAAATTGAATTAGCTAGGTTAAAAGTCCATTTGAACTGAAGAACTGGATTATAAAATTAAAGTTTGTGGAAAGTGGCCCTCACCAGCCCTTCTCACAGGAAATTGATGGAGAGGCTCTTTGGTTTGTTAAAATTCAGAAAGGATTAATAGCTCTCATTGCAGGGGAATATTACTCAGAGTGCACAGAGTTTAAAATACTTCACCCGTGTGAATGAGCACTGGTTTCATTGTTTCATTTTAGATGCTGTGTTCTTAAAGAATCAATAGAGAGGAACTTGGGAGGGGGAGATAACTGTTCTCAGAGAAGCATATTTTGACTTCTTCAAGATGGTATGTAATTTGCTCCACCAAAGCCAGAGCAGTCAATAAGTCAAGATGCGGCTTTAGCTGCGCGTCAGAATAAACACTGGATTTTTTCATTAACTGATCAAACACAGAGTTCAAATGGAATTGCAATGTTCTTTTGTGTGGGTAAAAATAATGGATCACAACAAATATCTCAGGGTTTTAGAGGCCACCCTAAGCAGAAAGGTTAGCAAGACATTTTCTTTGTCAACCTCAGATCACCCTGGCAGACTCACAATGGAGCCTGCATTTCATTAATCCTCTTTTCTGACTCAAGGAAACAAACAAACAGAAACCAGTCCCTTGAGTCCAGTAGCTCTCAGTGTAACTTGTCAAGTGCATTCTAGCGGGGTTCTGCTTCTCTGAGGTTGGTGGTCTGGCACCCTCCTACAGATTCCTCCTTCCCTTCCTCTCCTCCCTTCCCTTCCCTTCCTCCCCTCCTCCCTCCCCTCCTTTTCCTTCCCTTCCTCCCTTTCCTTCCTTCCTCCCTTCCTCCCTTCTTCCCTTCCTCCCTCCCTGCCTTCCTCCCTCATATTTTTCCCTCTCCTTTCTCTTCTCTCTCCTGTATTTTCTTTCTGTCAATTAATACATCTGACTTTTTACAGGCATTTTCTTTTAGCAACGGTTTAAATTCCCAATGAATTAAACATTTATATCTAACTCAGACCACTCCCCTTGACACTAAACCAGTATTTCCACTTGCCTCGTGGAATCTCTACTTAGCTATCTCACATTCAACAATTCCGATATTGGTTGTATTCTCAGTCTGTTCAAACATGCCCTCTTTTACATTCTCTATTATTTATTTTCTGTCCACACACTGTCCCAGTCTGGGACCATGGGAAAATCACCTATACCTCTTACATTTTCTCACAACCATTGCCAAGCAGCTCATGTCCATGCTCAAAATAGGCAGCCTGGGTTCATACCCAACTTTCAGCATTTTGCGTCCTCTGACAAGTGAGATGCCATCTCTAGCCTCGTTTTCCTCATCTGTAAACAGCCATCAAAATGACACCTACTTCATGATATTTTATGGATAAAATAAGATACCCCATGTAAGGCACATCATACAGTACCTGGCATGTTGTCGTGACCTATAAATATGAGCTAGTTCTATTTTCCTCCAAGTTGTCCTGTAAGTCTGTTTCACCCGCTCTGCTATTGCCTTACCATAAAGTAGCTTGCAATCTGGCCTCTGCTGACCAGAAGAGTCCCCGTCTTACCGATTCACGGCCTTGCTGCTAGTGTAATCCCAATGCTCTAAAACATTAGATGTGTTGCCATTGTCCTTAAACTGAAGTGTAAGCTTGTTGTAAAGGCGCATGAGGCACTTGGCACTGGCGCCACATATTACCAGGCCTTGTGTCCCACTTCTCTCCCAATTAGCTGCAGGCACAGAGACCCTCGGGTAGTCCCGACGACAGGCTCTGTTCCGCTGTGCTCCCCTGTCGTTCCTCTCCTCTCCTCTGGTGATGTTTCCCTGTTTCTTCACACAACACTGTGCACAGTCCAGCCCCCTCCATCATCACCTACTTTTTCAATTCTACAGGCAGGCTGAGCCCCTCCTGCTCCCTGTTCTGAAAGCCCTTTGCATTTGCCACTATTGCTCTAAGTATATCACATTCTGAGGATTTGTTTTCCGAGTGGTTGTAAAGGCAGGTTTGTACAAGAAAGAAGACATTTATTCTCTAATGTAGTGGTCCCCTTTTCCTGACATCCTATGTCACCTAGGCACACTCTGCTTCTGAGGATCTTCTACGTCTGTTTTTCTCAATAGTCATCGTGTTTTCTCCATGATTCAACCAGGGATTTCAACAGGGATGCTGGGTACACTGATGCCCCTTGAGTCGTTCATCCCATGTGCTCCATTTGCCAATTCATCCCCACTCATGTTAGAACTTGCAAATTCTAGCCTCATTTTATGCATTCAAAGATAAAACTGTCCACTGATGGTCAAAGGAATTTGGAAAAGTAAACATTCAGAGTTAAGGAAAACATACATAGAAATTCTTATATTATTCACAGAGGTTGAAATAGTTAAATATTACTTTTTAATAAGAATAGGGTCTGTTGTATGGTATTTTAACTTTTCCAGAGCATTTCTGTACACATTCAGTCTTCTCAGCAACTCTCAGTGGTATACTGGGAAAATATTATTATCTCTACTGATGAAGAAATTGAAGCTCAGAGGTTAAATGATTTTTCAAGGTTATAGAGCTAGTGAATAGCAATCTAAGGTGCCATATCATCTGATTCATATTGTACTACTCTTTTCATATTTTTCATACTGCCACTTATATATTTCTTCTGCTGGATATTATTCCACCAGTAGAGCTTTCACAAGAATTGTATATGTTAGTAAAGATTTTGTTAAAGATTTCAGGAAGCTTCTAAAAATATTTATGTATTTTTACACTGGATCTTTATTTTATAATAATAAAAACACATGCTTATTATGAGACATTTGGAAAATGAAAGTTCTTAAAAGAAAGTATAACTTTCCCATGTAGTGACAAAATTAATATTTTAGTCAATTTCTTCCAGGTTTTGGGGTTGGTTTTTTTTTTATACTTGATTGATTTGTTTCTTTTAGATTGCTATGGTCATAATTATGGTAAATATTTTATTCTTCTATCTTCATATCTTTTATCAAAAACATTCTCATACTTTGAGAAAGATGAGTTTACCAACATTATTAATGTGCAAAAAGATTTCATTTGATGGCTCTATCAGAATTTAGTTAAATAGTCCATTATTTGGGGTCATTCTCTATAATTTTTGTTAGTCTTTGGTTACTATATTTTTCTCTTAACCTTGGATACCACAACCCCAGATGAAGATCAAGCATTAAGTCTACTTTTCTTTATTTTTTAAATATATTTTATTGATTATGCTATTACAGTTGTCCCATTTCCCCCCCCCACTTTATTCCCCTCTGCCCTGCCCCACCCCTCCTACCCACATTCCCCCCCTTTAGTTCTTGTCCATGGGTCATACATACAAGTTCTTTGGCTTCTACATTTCCTATACTTTTCTTATCCTCCCCCTGTCTATTTTCTACCTACCATTTATGCTACTTATTCTCTGTCCCTTTTCCCCCTCTCACCCGCTCCCACTCCCTTGTTGATAACCCTCCATGTGATCTCCATTTCTGTGGTTCTGCTCCTGTTCTAGTTGTTTGCTTAGTTTGCTTTGGTTTTTGTTTTAGGTGTGGTTGTTGACAATTGTGAATTTGCTGTCATTTTACTGTTCATATTTTTTATCTTCTTTTTCTTTAGATAAATCCCTTTAACATTTCATATAATAAGGGCTTGGTGATGATGAACTCCTTGAATTTGACCTTATCTGAGAAGCACTTTATCTGCCCTTCCATTCTAAATGAAAGTTTTGCTGGATAGAGTAATCTTGGATGTAGTAACCTTTCATGACTTGGTATACTTCTTTCCAGCCCCTTCTTGCCTGTAAGGTCTTTTTTGAGAAATCAGCTGACAGTCTTATGGGAACTCCTTTGTAGGTAATTGTCTTCTTTTCTCTTGCTGCTTGTAAGACTCTCTCCTTATTTTTAATCTTGGGTAATGTAATTATGATGTGCCTTGGTGTGTTCCTCTTTGGGTCCAACTTGTTTGGGACTCTCTGAGCTTCCTGGACTTCCTGGAAGTCTGTTTCCTTTGTCAGACTGGGGAAGTTCTCCTCCATTATTTGTTCAAATAAGTTTTCAATTTGTTGCTCTCCCTCTTCTTTTTCTGGTACCCCTATAATTTGCATGTCGGAATGTTTAAAGATGTCCTGGAGGTTCCTAAACCTCTCCTCAGTTTTTTGAATTCTTGTTTCTTCATTCTTTTCTGGTTGAATGTTTCGTTCTTCCTTCTGGTCCGCACCATTGATTTGAGTCCCAGTTTCCTTCCCATCACTATTGGTTCCCTGTACATTTTCCTTTATTTCCCTTAGTGTATCCTTCATGTTTTTATCTAATATGCGACCAAATTCAACTAATTCTGTGAGCATCCTGATTACCAGTGTTTTGAACTGTGCATCTGATAGGTTGGCTATCTCTTCATCACTTAGTTGTATTTTTTCTGGAGCTTTGATCTGTTCTTTCACTTGGGCCTTTTTTTTCCCCCCTCAGAGCTCCTGTTACATGTAAGGGGCGGAGCCTTAGGTGTTCACCAGGGCAGGGTAACCCACGTTGTTGTGTTGTGAGGCTGTCTGTGGGGGAGGGGTCCTAGAAGGAACAATAGCACTTGCTCCTCTCTCTGCCGGCTTTCTGTTACTTTCCCCGCTACCCACAGGCAAATTGGGCCCTTCTGTGCTGATTCCCAGCTGGGTAGGCTTGTGTACATTCTAGAACCCTATAGGTCTCTCCAACGAACTCCCCTGTGAGGCTGAGAGTTCCTTCTGCTGCCGCTTCAACCCCCACCAATGTTTTCAATCGGTGGTTTGACGCTTTATTTCCCTGCACTGGGACCCTGGGTTGCACGGTCTGTTTTGCTTCCCAGCTGTTCCTTTATCTGCGCTCGAATGTGGGACTGCCTGCTCCAACAGCCTCAGCCCCGCTGGGTCCGGGTCTGCCAATTGTGGTCTCCCCGGCCAGCTGCAGCGTTGCCCACCCTGCCCCACAAACCACTGCCTGCCCGGGTCCCCCAGCCGCTGCTTTTCTGTGAGCCCTCTCTGCCCAGCTCCACCCTGCCTACTGGTCTGGATGAATGTGTCTTCTTTAACTCCTTGGTTGTCGGACTTCCATACAGTTTGATTTTCTGTCAGTTCTGGTTAAGTTTTTTTGTTTTTAATTTGTTCTTGTCCTTCTTTTGGTTGTGTAAGGAGGCACAGTGTGTCTACCTATGCCTCTGTCTTGGCTGAAAGTCCTACTTTTCTTTATTTGTAACCTATGTGTCAGGGTAATGAAAGTCAAATGAAGTTAGTGTAACTAGTTGGTCATTTATAAAGGTAAGGGCATTTGAGTAGGGAAAGCATGCTATTCCAGACAGGACAAGTCAAACTGACATTAAACCTCCTGTTTGCCCCACATTCAGAGACCAGGGGGACATATCAATAAGCCATACTCTAACCATTGGGGATTTGGAGAACTTGGAAGATACTGCCCAGTTTCAGTGTAGATTCTCCAGACCCATCTTTCAAATTAGCATGTGTTCCAGAAACCCATAGAGTCTTCATTTTGGCTTTCTGAATATATTAATTAAGAGTTAAATTTATTTAAATGTCTTCTCTTTCTGTCTTGATCTTCCACAAATGGAGATATGGTTCCAATGTCTCTATCAGCATCATGAAAGAGAATAGACAAAGAATGTCAGACTGGAAGGAACCTCAGGGGATATTTAGTTCAAGGACTCAAAAGTATATGGCAGTTAGACTGCCTGTGTTTGAAACCTGGGCTTTTCAATTATCAGCTGTTTGAGCTGAGACATTCTTTAATCTCCCTCTGTGTCAGTAGTCTAATTTATAAAATGCTAATAATAACAGTACCTGCCTTATAAGACTGTTGTGAGAATTAAATGTGATAATCTACATCAAGGACCTAGATGTGTGCCTGACCAATACTGAAGTCCTGAATAAATATTAGCTATTATTTCTATCACTTCATTTTATGAAACCAGGGCCAATAATCCAGTCCAACTATTTTTACATTAAACCAAGCTTAAAAGGAATATACTGAGCATTCATTTTATAGACACCCTCAGCTTGGATTGGGAGAAAATGATTGTACCATAGTTTGGCAAAGTTTTACCTTGCATTTTTAAACTTGCTGTCTTCAAACTGAGCTCTTCCAAGAATTTGTAAACCCATGTGTATTACAGAGGAAATTGAACCAATAAATTTCTGATTCACTTACCCTTAACTCATCAAACAATCATTAGAGTTATTTGATGTCTGGGGAAGCCTTACACACCTCCATGTGCGGAGGTGTGCATGTCTTCTCCTTCTAAACCAATAAATCCTTTCCAGCCAGCCATAAATAACAATGAA
Organism: Micronycteris hirsuta; assembly: GCA_004026765.1. NCBI lineage: Eukaryota > Metazoa > Chordata > Mammalia > Chiroptera > Phyllostomidae > Micronycteris > Micronycteris hirsuta. The sequence continues at coordinate 19,307 of PVJI01023579.1, forward strand.
ATGCCAAAAGAAGGAAGCAGCTCTAAACTCAAAATGGTTGAAAAGCAAGTGAGCTTCTTCTGGGTAATTCATTCTCTTGGTCTGACTTAACAACACTCAATTTTAATAAATAAGTACTTTCATTCCAGAAGGAGTGCACTTTCTTCCAAGTAATATTTATTGGGTATCTACTATGCAGCAGGGTCTGCCCTACCAAAAAGGAAAACATTAAGAACTTCAGGTTCCAAGGTGGTTGTCTGCATATATCCTCTGAGATTGGGACTCGTCTGACTGGGGAATGAGGACTTTGAAAGGACATCTGAGAGAGAGGGGTTCTTCAGTGATCCTGCTCTGATTCCATGATATTTGGTGCTGGCTCCTCCAGCTTGTTTCTCCACGGCTTTGCCCTTGCCAGTCACTCATCTACTACTGCTTTAAGATTTCTACTGACACCTGCATCCATTTTGACCTACTTTGCACTACCGGTTCTTATGTCAGTTCAAATGTGGCACTGCTCAGGGCTCTGACTCTCCAGGTCTAACATGCACCACTGCTGGCAGAACAGATACTCCTAGATTCAGGACTCATGCATCTGGAATAGAGAACTAGAAAGAAACAGCAGCAAGCATGGTAGGCAGCGGTGCACCAGCAGTAAGAAAAGAGAGAAGAAATGGAAGGACCATACGGTTTCTCAGCAGAGCACGAGCACAGGAGACCCTCAAAACCTTCCTAGAGCTGGTCGTTAGTGCTTTGCTCAAGTCTAAAGTGGCTACAATTCTAAGGATACAGTCAAAATAAGAGCTTTATGATTTTTCTAAGGCTGTGATGGACTAATTTACCCCAGAGTCTGTGGCATGAGAAATCACAATATTGTTGTTCATAGATGTGCACCTAGGAATCCTTTATATTCATTCAAAGCCTTATTTAGCTCTTCTAAGCCTTAGCTTCTTCAACTGTGAAATTAGGATCTAACTCATAAGACTTTTATAAGAATTAAATGATTTTTTTGCGTGTGATTCATTTAGAACTTACTAAATATTCAATTAATGTTATCTACTAATGTTATATTTTATTTGCCTTAGAGTAATAGGATGCCTAAATGGATTCCAAACAACAAAGGAGACTCTGGAGGAGGAAAAAGCTGTTTATTTTGTATGTATAGGCATCAGTTGCTCGAATTTTTACTTACTAAGCTGCGGAGATAGTAAGTCTCAGTCATAGTTAACTTCTAAGCAGGGAGAAAACATAAACAAACATATAAATAAATAAAGGAAGTAAATTAAAATGCTGAGCCAAACCAGGGAGTCTGATTAGTAGCAGCATTCAGGCTGAGGTCAGTCTTTCAACTTGCAGGCTGCCTGGGAACACATCTCTGCTAGCAGTGAATTAAAACATCAAGAAAGAGGCAGAACTCAAGCAAGCTGTGCCTGGTGGCACTGTTCTGAAAACCTGACATAAATAATAACGTCTCCTTTTAAAGACTTTGAAATAATCAGCACAATATGCCAAGAAAGATAGACATTCACTCTGCTAACTCTGGATACAAATAGAACATCGCTGTGGCAAGAAGGGCTCCTGCTAAAAGGGTGGGTGGCGGGGATTTCATCTGGGGTTCTGGTTTCTTATACAACTTCTTTTTCTGAGATAGTATGAGTTCATAATGAACACTTTGATAATATGTGGGAGGTAACAGGCCACCCAACAGCTCAATGAATTATGGATTTAAAATAACCAGAGGTATGCTACAGGGTTGCTGCAGAGACCCCCAAACAAGCTGCAATTTGGGGACAAGACATGGTAAAAGACACACAGGCATTTGAGACTTTGTCCTGTGAGGATTTTGAGGTTCTTCTGCAGTCACTTTTTTTTCTGAATGTGCATATGAACATATCATATAAACCCATATATTTATTTTTACCCATGTATGTATATAAATATTTACAAATAGTATATGCAAATAAAGTTTCTTATTTATCAAAGTAATAAATCTTAATTACAGGAAGTATGTAGTGTGGGACAAAAATAAAATTGGAGAGAGTGTTTGGAAGCAAAACGTCTTCTGGTTAGTGTTGAATGTCAGATGACAGAAAGTGTTCTAGCTAGTTTAAGCAGAAGGGCATTTAATGTAAGGGATTAAATGCTCACAGAAACCTTACAGAACCTTCAGAATGAGGCTCAAGACTGAGTTTCCAGGAACAACTTCCAGAGAAATCTATCCAACTGGATGACAGAAGAACGACACCTTTGTCATCATTAATCATATAGAGAATGATTCAGAAACTAGGGAATTTGAAATTTCCTACCACATCTCTTATCTCTGGGACTCTTCCATCTGGGCTATAGTAAATCTGCCACAAATGCCTCTTCCTTCCTGCATTTTAACCTCATGCTAGACCCTGGGCCATTTGCTTCTTCAAAAACACATGGCTGTGTTTTGCTGCTCCATGACTTTGCTGCTACAGGAGTAGAAGCAATGAAATACCAGCCTCACAGAAGTCCCTTTCTGATTTTGCTGTCTTATGCTTGTGCATCTATTGGTGGGTCTTAACCCACATCCAGAAATTTAGATGCAAGGGAGTCTGGGAAATACTTTAGACTTGCCACAAAGGGAGGCACACTAGCCAGATGTGTGGGTTCCCACCTTTGAAGCTTCCTGGAGGGCAAGAAGAGACTGAAGAAAGAGGCAGTCCACTCCAGATTGGTAGCTGTCAATTTTAATAATCGAGGGAACTTACATATGAGGTTTGTCTTGGTCAGCTACAAGATAACTAGATCTACACACCTGTCCACCAAAATCTGAAAAGTTTATATAGAGGCCTAAATGGGGTTCAGTTACATATATATTCTTGATGTGGTCTCAATAGCTCCCACTGTGGCAACACTAGGCAGAGTGTACATTCCAAGGACAGAGGTGGGGGTAAGGAGTATCTGATTGCCTGGGTCTAGTTCAACGCTCACTGGTGGTCACATCCTCTCAATTTATATCCTCCAGGAAGATGTTGGAATGAATACGGATAGATGCAGTTTACTGGATTTGCCACAGTCCAGACAGAAGAAACTGCAAGGACAAAACCAGAAAGGCATAAAGTTACATACCGTGTTCAGTAATAGCAAGAAGCTCTTATGTGGCTTGAAGATAGAGTGACTCTTGGAGAATTGTGAGAGAAGTTGGACCAAATAATGAAAGCAACTTTATGGCCAACTAAGGACTTTGGATTTTATCTACTAAACTCACAATTACTATTCTATCTAGAAAGTTCATACTTCAGACCCTCATACAAGGTCTGTCCAGGGTATCCAGCCATGTAATATGAAAAATAGAGACTTTTTTTTTTCATAGCACCTGTCATTTGCTATCTTGGAATTTTCTTTTCTTTTTTTTATTGAGCATATATTTTTTTTGTTCAATTATAGTTATTTGCATCCTCTCCCCTCCCCTCTTCCCCTCCCCTCCAGCCCCTCCTCCCTGCCCAGCCTCCCTCCTCCCCCTTAGTTCTGTCCATGTGTCCTCTACAGTGATTCCTGAAAACCCTTCTCCCCATTGCCCCCTCTCCCCTCTCCCCTGTCTATTGTTAGACTGTTCTTAATTTCAATGTCTCTGGTTATGTTTTACTTGCTTTCTGCTTTTGTTGGTTATGATCTGGTTAAAGGTGAGATCATATGGTATTTGTCCCTCACTGCCTGGCTTACTTTACTTAGCATAATGCTCTCCAGTTCCATCCATGCTGTTGCAAAGGGTGTAAGCTCCTTCTTCCTTTCTGCTGCGTAGAATTCCATTGTGTAAATGTACCATAGTTTCTTGATCCATTCATTTGTAGATGGGCACTTAGGTTGTTTCCAGCACTTAGCTATTGTGAATTGTGCTGCTATGAACATAGGAGTGCAAAGGTTCTTTTGAATTGGTTTTTTAGGTTTCTTAGGGTATAATCCCAGTAGTGGAATTGCTGGGTCGAAAGGCAGTTCCATTTTCATTTTTCTGAGGAAGTTCCATACTGTTTTCCACAGTGGCTGCACCAGTCTGCATTCCCACCAACAGTGCAGTAGGGTTCCCTTTTCTCCA
>PVJI01023580.1:0-23321 GCA_004026765.1 Micronycteris hirsuta
ATACTTCTCTCCAGCCCCTTCTTGCCTGCAAGGTCTCTTTTGAGAAGTCAGCTGACAGTCTTATGGGAATTCCTTTGTAGGTAACTGTCTCCTTTTCTCTTGCTGCTTCTAGGATTCTCTCCTTATCTTTAATCTTGGGTAATGTAATTATGATGTGTCTTGGTGTGTTCCTCTTTGGGTCCAACTTCTTTGGGACTCTGAGATTCCTGGACTTCCCGAAAGTCTATTTCCTTCACCAGCTTGGGGAAGTTCTCCATCATTATTTGTTCAAATAGGTTTTCAATCTCTTGGTCTTCCTCCTCTCCTTCTTGCAGCCCTATGATCTGTATGTTGGTCCATTTATAGATGTCCTGGAGGTTTCTGAGCCCCTCCTCCATCTTTTGAATTCTTGTTTCTTCATTCTTTTCTGGTTGGATGTTTTTTTCTTTCTGCTGGTCCACTCTGTTGATTTGAGTCCCAGTTTCCTTCTTATCCCTATTGGTTCCCTGCAGATCTCTCCTCGTTTATTCAAGTAATTTCCTCATTTGTTCAAGTAATTGTGATAATTTTTCGTCAAATTCTGTGGCCAACCTGATTACCAGTGTTTTAAACTGTGCATCTGATAGGTTGGCTATCTCTTGGTCGGTTAGTTCTGGAGCTTTGATCTGTTCTTTCATTTGGGCCATTTTTTCCCCCTCGGTGCGCCTGTTATTTTAAGGGGCGGAGCCTTAGGTGTTCACCAGGGCGGGTCAACTCACGTTGCTAGTTGCTATTTTTCGATGCTGTCTGTGGGGGTGGGGTAACCCTTGTTGCTGTGCTGTGACGCAGCCTGTGGGGGCAGGACCTGTGAGACCAATGGCGCTTGCTCCTCTCTCCGAACCCACATTGATTCCCACAAGCAAGTTGAGTCTCTCTGCGCTGGCTCCGGGGTTGCTCCGGGGTCAGTGGACATCCAGCACAGTTCCAAGCCCCCGTGGGTCTCCCCAATGAACTCTCCTGTGAGGCCGGGAGTTCCTCCCGCCATCTCACCTCCCACAGATGTTTTCAATCAGTGGTTTGAGGTTTTATTTCCCCGCTTTGATGGGTTGCGCCCTGCTTTTTCTCCCGGTTTGTCTGCACGCAAATTAGGACCTTCCCGGTCCACCAGTCTTGGCCCCTCTGGTTCCGAGTGGGCTGGGCGCTGGCCGCGTTTTGGTCAGGCTCACCCGTCTTGGCGTGCTGCAGCGTTGCCAGTTCCACTCCACAAACCACGGTCTTGCCGTGCGCTCACCACCTGGCTCACAGAGTGGTGCGTGCTCTCTCTCTGCCCAGCTTCACCCCGCTTACCAGACTGGTTGTAAGTGTCTTCTTTAACTCCTTGGTTGTCGGACTTCCTCGCAGTTCGATTTTCTGTCAGATCTGGCTGTTTTTGTTGAATTAAATTGCTGTTTTTCCCTCGTTTGGTTGTGTGCGGAAGCACGGTGTGTCCACCTACGCCACCATCTTACCGGAAGTCCCTAATATGAAGATTTAAAAAATGAGTCAGTGTTCAGTATGTATATTGTCAAATGACAATGTACATCTTGTTCACTGCAGTGGCCCATCACAATCTTCCCTCTTTTGCACATTTCTGTGTTCCTACAGTTCACAGCTATTTCCTTGTCATCGGCTTAGACGTCTGTGTGCCTATCACCAATTACCACCCTCCTCTCCAACAGCACTGTACATTGGCTCTCAGCCCTCAGACTGCCTTCCTCTTGGACCCGTCAGGCCGCACAGATTCACTGCCAGCCTGCTGTATGGCCATGGTCTGGTGCTTCTTTTTACCATCGCTTTGGACATTGTTTTTCTCTTTCTGCTTCCTGGATCCTCTGTCTTCCCTGCTCTCCTGTTCGTGAGGTAAATCTTCTAGAAACCTCCTGTAAAAGGGTGCATGGGAGGTAAATTCTTTTGAGACTGTTTTGTGAAATGTCTTTATTTTACCTCTTCACTTGAGATTGGAAATAATTTTCCCTCAATGCTATGGGCATTTCTCCATTGTGTTTCAGGTTCCAATAGTACTTTTAAGAACTCTTAAGTTATTTTTTGGCTTGATCCTTTTCTCTCCCCACCCCTACCCAGCCACATTCAAAGCTTTTAGGATCTCCTTTTTATCTCTGGTTCTAAATTTTACTATAATATGTTTAGTTATAGAACTTTTAGAAGTATTGAGGAATAGTATACTCATAGAAGGGAATGCAAATCATAAATATCATTTGCTGAATTTTATAAAATGAACATACTGGGCAATTAGTACCTACATTAAGAGACAGAATACTACCAAGAGCCTGATTTAAGCCACTACCAACCCCTGGTGGTAACCATTATCCTAATTTCTAACATCATAGATCAGTTTGCCTGTTTTTGAATTTTTATAGAATCACATCATATAATATGTACTTTTGTGCTACTGATCTCTTTCACTCGCTATTAAGTTAGTGCGATTCATCCATGTCAGTTGCATGTAAAGTTAATTCATTCATTTTTCTTTCACTATATTAACACATTACGATTAATTTATCTAACTCTAGTGTCATGGACTTTTTATTGTTTACAGTTTAGGGCTATTATCAATAGTGTTGTCACTTGCATTTTTACACAGGCCTTGGCTGAGTGAACATGTGAATCTCTGCTGGCTGTGTCCAGCACTTTTACTTTTTGGCTTAGGAGTCAGTGAACCTTTTTGATCTGAATATTTACTTTTTCCAGTTTAGAGAAATTCTTTGATAATTTCTTTCTTTTTTAAAAAATTATTTATTTATTTTTAGACAGAAGGGAAGGGAGAGAGAATGAGAGGGGTAGAAACATCAATGTGTGGTTGCCTCTCATGTGGCCCCCACTGGGGACCTGGCCTGCAACCCAGGCGTGTGTCCTGACTGGGAATTGAACTGCTGATCCTTTGGTTCACAGCCCGCGCTCAATCCACTGAGCTACACCAGCCAGGGCTGATAATTGCTTCTTCCTTTTTTATTTTCATTTATTCTTCTTTCTGGGACTCTATTAATCTCCAGTATTGATCCTCTAATGCTCCAAACTTTTCTCTCATACCTTCTTTTGTTTTTTTCTGGAAGAACATTTCAACTTTATCTTCCAATACTTCTATTGTTTTTTAAAAAATCTTGTATGATTTTTAATCTCTAAGAGATTAAAACCTTTTTTCCTGACTTTTAAAATAGTATCCCATTATTGTTTTATCATTGCAATATCTTCTCTTTTTAAAAATGATTTTTAAAATGTTTTTCCTCATGCTGTCTGTAGTATCTTGGTATCAGTTTCTTCTCTTTCTTTTTTCTGTTTGTATTTTTCTCCCTTCTGGCTGGGTAGCTTCCCTCAAATGTATGATGGCCCTTGGTTGCCTAGTCGTATTTAGGAGTATGGCATTTAAAAAACTGGACAAGAGTTCATTGTGTGAGGAAGTGCTTGCTTTAAGGTGATGAGGCAGAGTGCCCCCTATGTGGGGAGAAATATGTAAATGTATGAATTTGTAGATCTTTCTTCTTTGGTAGGTCAGTTTCTTCAGAAGAATCCTCCAACCGGTGACCCAAGCAGTAGAAAGGGTTGAAAGATCTCACCGTTTGGTGTGAAGAAATTTATTTACTTTTCTTGCTTTTTAATAAGATAATCCATCCATCCCTGTTCTCAGAAGTGCCTGCCTTGCTGTCCCTATGTCTAGAGCTTCACTGTCCAATATGGTACCTACAGCCACGTGTGGCTGCCTGAACTTAAACTAATTACAATTCCACACAAAATTTATTTCCTCTGTCACACTGGCCACACTGACCGGTGTGACATTTGATGATAGACAATGCAGATATAAAACATTTTCATCACCACAGAAATTTCTATTAGACAGTGCTGGAGAATAAACCTCATGAGTTTTGCTTGGGGAAAGCAGTTTACTAGCTAGACAAGGGATAAGAAGAACTGAAAGTTTGATTACTTCTTATATAACCTTTAATTAGTTCTTTAATTTTTGACCTTGCCCCAAACCCAACCTCAGAGATACAAGGATTCTCAAAAGCTCCTGTTTTTTGAAATTTGACTCGTAACTACTCCCCATCCCAGCAAACACTAGCGGGCAGGCTTTAGCTTTCTGCCTTTAATAACCGCAATTCATCTGACTTCCATCTTCTAGAACACATTTATATCTATTCTACTCTTTTAGTGTTATTTTAATGGATTTTAGGAAGGGAGCAAAGACAAACTAGTGTTTGATCTGCCACGTTATGCCCGATGTGCATTTGAGAATGTTGTTAACAAAGTTGATGAAAGGCGAATAGGTGAAAAAGGAGTCTGAAATTCAACTTTGTCAAGCAGAATCTCCCCAAGGTTTGCTCCTAAATGTCACAGTTTTCAGGAAATTGTATTACCTGATTTTTTGAATTCAGTTGCTTGTTCTTTTTCCAAATATTATTGGAGAATTTAGTGCAGGTAAGTCTTGCTCTAGTTATGTTACCTTACTTTATTCTTTCACTGTGTGAAAAATGCTGTTGGTAAACATTTTCAGTGAAAGCTGGATAACTATGTATGGTGACAAAACCTAAAATAGGGCAAGGTGGCTTTCATTTGACTAAATATTAGTTCGTGTCTTTTACCCAGAGCCTGAAGTAAAGCACCCAGGCAAGCCTGTCTTATACAAGCAAAACCTCTATCAATTTTAAGACCTGTGAGAATGAGAATAATCTGATGTCAGCCACTGCTGTTGGGGCGATTTGTTACACGGCATTATTGTTGCAATAGCTATTTAATAGCACGGGACAGGTGTCTTCACAAACAGGATTCCAGCATTAAAACAATTAAAGGTCTGAGTTACCTATGTGTAGGAGAAAATAAAAATTCTCACTCTACATTGGGAAGTTCTTTCTCATCATTTGATGCTTTTTAACTAATGATATTTTACTAAGAATCCTTGCAATAGCCACACCACTATGTTTCAGATTTTTAAATGGTGACATAAGCACTTATCATGGCAACCCTGGATATCACAAATATTTTTTTACTCCCAGTAAGAAGGATATTTCAGTAATAAGCAGTGGCTAGTACACAAATTACATCAAGATCTGTGTGCCTCTTTTTTTTTCCCAAAAGATAAATGACAGAGATTGTAACAAAATTAAAGAATATGTATTGTTTGCAGAATCCTTATGAGAGAAGTCCTTCTCTGCCCAGAATTATGCTTGCTTCTCAGTGTTCCCACTCCGCTATGATGAGATGTCACTCAGGACCCACAGTCAGTGCCCCAGGGGACCTATAAGGAGTCAGACCTCTCTCTCATGGAAGGAGCTGCCCACAGAGCTGTGCTGTGAACTGCGGACCAACTCCTCAGGGCCTGTTCCTAAGACCAGGTGAACACACCGTTTTGGAAGTGCTGGCCTTGGACAGCAACGGCTGTCAGTGCAGTGCGAGAGCTGCAAGCAGTCACTGCTAACAGTGACCCTGATAGTAAGTAAAGGAACAGCATGAGCTCCTTTCGGCTGCATTCTCTTGGAGTCCTGAAATTTTAGTTGTATTGGAATCAAGACTCAGAGAAAGGTCAGGCCAGATTGGGGCAGCATTCTAAAACATCTGTTAACAAATACTAATTTTTAAAGTACACGAGCTGAGATTTTGTAAGTTAATATTCATGTTTACTAGAAAGGTTCTAAATGGAATGTGTGTGTGTGATATTAAAACAATCTCGTGTTTTCTTTAAAACACTAAATTGAAACTCATTATAAGGAAAAGGGTAAATATGAATCCTGTTATGACTATTGGGAGCTGTGATCCTTTTAAGAAGTCATGTGTGTTTATTTGTTCATAGATTCATTCATATATGTAAGAACTATGGACCACTGACCTTGTGCCAGGCACCATGCTGAATGCTAGGGACATAACAGCAGGTGGCTCTCCCAGGGCCTATGTAAGTCAGGGGAGGAAAGCAGACAGTTAGTTATAAGCTATTACAGAAGTGTGGAGAGTGCTGAGGCTGAGCGGGATGAGAGCGTGTGGCCTCTGGAACACGGTGGGGGAGGGATGTCAAAGACAGAAAATCTCGCTTATGCCTTGACATCCTGCAAGTCTCCTTGACTCAGGGAGGCTGTCTTACTGTATACATTTACTTGCCTTCTTTGTTCAGTTCACCATCTACCAAACGAATCCTCTGATGACCCACTCAGGCCACCTCTTCTTTTGCCAGAGCATTTGCAGTATCTAGGTGAGCTTGGCTTCAGTACCTTATTGGTTCTGTCACTGCTACTCAAGCGTAGGTATCATTCCCAAGAGGAAATCTTTACATTTGAAAATTTATGCTGCATGAAATATAACTGCTTCCTACTATGCAAGTTCTGTGAAAGTATACTTCATGTACAACTTTACTAAGAAGTAGAAATATTTGTATTTTTTAAACTAAGACACTAGACTAGCTGGTGGTTGATGAAATTAATTCTAGACGCATCTAATAGATTTTTAAAATTGCAGGTACCTTGAGTGGCACTATCCTGGCATGTATTCATTTTAGATCAGATGTAAGTTAGTCCAACAAGTGTCAGAAGACAGGTATTCAGGAAATGCTTCGCCCTCAGGGAGAAAACATTCACAAAATGTAGAGCATTTTCCCCTGAGTATCAGCAACTGAAGAAAACATTTTACTACCCACTATCATGATTTCTAAACACAATTTAAAAAAATTATTGAGTAAATACTTCAAGACAAGCAGTACTAGATATGGCGATAAGAGATAAACACTTGATTTATCAGTGATGGCTAAAGAAGTTCTGCAATTTTATCCCTACACAAATTTTCCATTTGGATTTAAAAGACTCACCAAACTGAATTGAACAAAGGTGGTCTTCTTATGAACTCACTGAGTAAAACTGATTGCCAACTGATTACCCGTTGATTCTTCAGCCCTATGTGGTTTCAAAGCCATCTGCTCCATTTTCTCTGGCACCATTTTCCTTTAGGTCCACATCTGAACTACTGTAACATCACATGAACAGATCTTTCTGCCACAGTTTTGCCCCTTTCTAAACCATGCTTGTTAAACTATTGCTAATGGGATCACCTGGAACATAAAAGATGTGTGGAACCCTTGAATGTCACCCTGATGCCTTCGGGACATAGCTGAGACATTCTAGCATGACCCACAGCCTTCTCTCGCCTCACTTCTGTCACTGTCCTACCATAAGCATTCTGTGTTTCAGTAACAACTAACTACTTGCAATTTCTGAAAAGCTCCAAGCTTCCTCATGCCTTTGTGTGTCTGTCACAATCTCATCTGAGATTGCTCCTCCTCAACTTCACCCAGTCCCTGGCCATGGGCCCAATTCCCTAACTTTTTCATCCATTTTTTTAATTTTGGAAATTTTCAAAAGTTTAAGTTTAGTACAAGAAACACCCATATGCCCTTCACCTATATTTGTCAGTTGCTACATTTTTGCCACACTTGTATTCATTTCTTCTTCCCCCCATGCATATTCACTTTTGCTGAATTAATTGAGAGTAACTTGCAGACCCTGTGGCACTTCACTCTCAAATTCTTCTTTTTTTAAAAAAATTACTGTTTTTCAATTACAGTTGTCTGCAGACTCTCCCCTCCCCTCCCCCCACCCCTCCAAACGCACCTCCCTCCCCTGCTTCCACCCTCCCCCTTGGCTCTGTCCATGTGTCCTCTATAGTGGTTCCTGAATGTATCTCCTAACCATAGAACATCCTCGTATATAACCATGATACGACAACCGCACACAAGACATTTAGTATTAAAATTTAGTTGAAATATACAATCAATATTCAAAGTTGTCCCCAATTGGCTCTAATTTATCTTTTGAGATGAAGCTCTAGTAAAATGACATGGCCATCTAACAGACACACACACACACAATATGCATCAGGTGTCTCTATACTGGGTGAGGAAAATAGGTTTACCCTTATGAGTACATGAAACGCAGAGTTTATTCCTGTATTATTATTTAGTGTATTACTTTCTTTTTTAAAATTACATTTTATTGATTATGCTATTACAATTACAATTGTCCCAATATTTCCCTCTTTGCCCTGCTTCACCAAGCACCCCCGACTCCCTCAGGCAGTCCCCCACCATTGTTCATGTCCATGGCTACTCCATTTCCTAGCCTGTACTTTACATCCCCATGGCTATTCTGTAACTACCTATTTGTACTTCTCAGTCCTCTCCCCTCTCCACCCATCCCCCTAACATTTGGCAACTATCAAAATGCTTTCCATATCTGATTCTGTCTCTGTTCTTGTTTACTCGGTTCTTAGATTCAATTGTTGATAGATCTGTATTTTTTGCCATTTTATTGTTCATAGTTTTGATCTTTTTCTTAAATAAGTCCTTTTAACATTTCATATAATAATGGTTTGGTGATGATGAACTCCATTAGTTTTTTCTTCTCTAGGAAGCTCTTTTTCTGCCCTTCAATTCTAAATGATATCTTAGCTGGGTAGAACAATCTTGGCTGTAAGTCCCTGCTTTTCTTGACTTTGAATATTTCTTGCCAATCACTTCTGGACTGCAAAATTACTTTTGAGAAATCAGCAGACACTCTTATGAGAACTCCCCTGTAAGAAACTAACAGCTTTTCTCTTGCTGCATTTAAGATTCTCTATCTTTAACCTTTGGCATTTTTTTTAAGATTTTATTTATTTATTTTTAGAGAGAGGGGAAGGGAGGGAGACAGAGAGGGAGAGAAACAGCAATGTATGGTTGCTCCTCACATGGCCATCACTGGGGACCTGGCCTGCAACCCAGGCATGTGCCCTGACTGGGAATCGAACCGGGACCCTTTGGTTCCCAGCCCGCGCTCAATCCACTGGGCTACACCAGCCAGGACAACCTTTGGCATTTTAGTTATCATGTGTATTGGAATGGGCCTCTTTGCATCCATCTTGTTTGGGACTCTCTGTGCTTTGTGGAGTTGCGTGTCTATTTTCTTCACCAAATTAGGGATGTTTTCTTTCATTATTTTTTCAAATAGACTTCCAATTTCTTGCTCTTTCTCTTCTTCTGGCACCTCTATAATGTGTATGTTGGATTGCTTGAAGTTGTCTCTGAGGCTGCGTATACTATGCTGTTGAGGTCGTCAATAAGTTCCTTGAGCATCCTTATAACCAGTGTTTTGAACTCTGCATCTGATAGATTGCTTATCTCCATTTTGTTTAGTTTTCTTTTCTGGAGTTTTGAGCTATTCATTTGGGCCATGTTTCTTTGTCTCCTCATTTTGGCAGCCTCCCTGTGTTTCTTTCTATGTATTAGGTAGAGCTGCTATGACTCCCTGTCTTGGCAGCATGGCCAAATGTAGTAGATGTCCTGTAGGGTCCAGTGGCACAGCCTCCCTTATCACTCAAGCTGGGTACTGATGGTGCACCCTTTATGTGGGCTGACTACACCCTCCTCTTGTAGTTGGGTCTTAACTGCTGTTGGCAGGTCAGTAGAAGGGATTTACCCAGGCCAGTCAGCTGCAAGCATTGGCTATGACCACTGACTACCAATCTCTGCCCTCTGTGGAGGATCAGCTGTGCAGGGGCAGGGTGGTGGTGCTCTGATGTGGTCTGTAGCTGTCCACTGGGTTCACAGGCTCTGAGGTTTCCTGGGTGGTGCAGACCAAGGTCATCCCTAAACTGTGTTTTGCCTGGGGCCACCCTGCCTGAGCTATAAAGCAATCTGAGATGGCTGCTACTTGAGCTGGGCTTTGAGATTCCCAGGTGAGTCTAAATTGTGGATTGAGGCTGGTTACTCTAGTGCCAGGCCTGGGGGTACTGGTGACTCACTGAGGCCACCTGTGCTTGTTTGATAGGATTTAGGAAGTTGTGAAACAAGAATCAAGACCAGCCGTTCATTGGAAAAGTCACTTTAACAGTTTGGGTGTCCTGGTAAGTTGGGTGGGAGGGAGTCTCAGGGGATCTCCAGAGTGGGGCAAACAGTGTTTGCCAGGTCAATGGAGACTCAGATATGGCACCTGCCTGCTAGCTCTGTGGCTCTGTTGGGGGGAGGATTCAGAATAGCTACAATAGCTGTAGCCCACCTTTCTGTCAGGGAGAAAGCTGTCCCCCAGCTCTTGCCTTGATGCCAGACACTTCAGTTCCTCTCTGTGTGCCGCTCGTGCCTTTCAAGGTGCTACCCCAGAGCTGGAGTTCAGATGGAATGAGTCTGAGTAATTCCATGTGTGGATTCTTCCAGAGGAACTGCTTGAGACTCCAAAAGTTACTTCCACTGACTCAGTCCCTGCTGGTTTTTGCAACCAGATATTATGGGGACTTATCTTCCTAGTACTGGAATCCTGGGCTGGGGTGCCTAGTGTGGGGCTGGGCTCCTTTCTCCCAAGATATCCCTCCCAGATTTTTATCCACCATATGTGGTTGTGGGACCAGTCCATTCTGCATGTCCCCCACTCCTACCAGTCTGGATGGATGTGGTTTTTTAAATTCTGTAGTTGTCGCTTTCTATTCAACTTGATTTGTGACCTTCTCAAGGGTGATGCCTGTTCTATATTTTAATTGTAATTTTGATGTGGTTATGTGAGGGAGTGAGCCATGTTTACCTATGCTGCCATCTTGACTGGAAGTTTTATTAATTATTATAATATTTTCCATACAAACAACTGTAAACCACTTGTGCTCCATCTGTATTTCTGTCTTTTGTATAGTTCTATTGAAACACCTATCACATTCTATTATATTGTCTTTTCCTTTTTGGTAGTATCTGATATTTAACTAACTTCAACTCCTCTTGCACTTCATATGCTACCTGGTAGTTTTTAACTAAATGGATAAATGAGTGAATGAACAGTGACATTCCAGTTCCTCATTATAACTGTCTAGGAGCCTTCTGGGTACCACGTGGGTCTTCTCAATTCCACCTCATTTCAAAAGTGGCTACTGGTGCCCAGTCCTGTACAGACTTCTACTGGCCTTGTGTAGGTGCAACCCGACAGAGCCTCGCTCTAAGCCTGGGCTGTGAGCTCCCAATACTGGCCTTCAGGCTACACTGGTGTGGTGGCAAAGGATTCTACAGAACTACTTGGCCCTCAGTCATGCACACAACCTGGACTTGACCCCATGGGACAGGAGTTCATGGAAAAAGACATCCCTCACTTTTGATCTCAGGGTGGCCAATTCTGAGACTCATTTTGTAAGGCTCCTTAGAAGCTCCCACAGAACCAAGGAGCAGATGTTCATAACAGCTGCCACTTTGAAAAGGAGCCTTATATTGGCTTCCCCTCCTTGTTGGGGCCATTCCCATTTCTCACACTCTATTCCCTGTGGTCATACTCTCAACAAGCTACCTGCATCTAAGTCTTTGGTAGAGTCTCTGCTTTAAGGATTGCCCAGACTAATACAGGGTGGTAAAGTGCAAAGAACACAGGCTTGGGAGTTAGGCAGACTTGAATTTGAATCCATGTTTGTTTATCCACTACTTATGATTTGGGGCTAGTAATTTACCTTCTATCAGCCTCACTTGCCTCAGTTTATAATGAGGATGATAATACTTTGAGGATTGTGATAATTAGAAACCCCTCCTCTATATAATGATATACTGTGTGTATAAATACAATAAATACATTTCTAGAGTAA
This sequence comes from Micronycteris hirsuta, assembly GCA_004026765.1. Lineage (NCBI taxonomy): Eukaryota > Metazoa > Chordata > Mammalia > Chiroptera > Phyllostomidae > Micronycteris > Micronycteris hirsuta. Next base: position 11,569 of record PVJI01023580.1, read on the forward strand.
TACTTGATGACAACAAACCATGTTGGATGTTTATCCAGCCTAAGTAACCATCTGCCCCCTTCTCATTTCTCTTCAAATTCAGTTTGCTGGGAGTGGGCTCATGTGCTTGCATTTTTATCAGGAGACTCTGTGTTTCTCCCCCTCTAGCCATAGCTATATGGACTCAGTAGATTCTTTATCTTGGGACATTGAACTTGAGTTCAAGAAATAGGCAGTTAAGCTCTTGTATGGCTTTAGCTATAACATGTAAATCCAGGATCTGTAGAAGGGATAAAGAAGCACAAATATCTAGTCTATAGAAAGAAGCAAATATGGAATATACTCATCATGATGGTGCTTCAGAAGAAGCAGACACAGAAACAAAGAAGACAGAAGAAAGAGCTTCTTGGAGCCCTGGTGGCCTCTAGCTCCTAGGTCCTCTCCTTTTCACAGGCCCAGCTCTATTCTTTTACCCACAACTGTTTTTTGCATTGGTTAATTCTAGTCACTTTTACTAGCAACCGAAGTTCTAACTAATACACTGAATTATTTTCAAAAATTCCCATCCAAAATTTAGGGAAAGACAAACCACATTTCACAGTATAATGCAATGTATCCAATCTAAATTTGAGGAAGAAACTCTCAATCTGTAGATGAAAAACTGAAAAAAACAAGTATGCCATCAACATCTCGGAGGAATATGTTATCTTATTTCTACCTAAGATTTTTGAAGCTTTGGGACCTTAAAAGTAGCTTTAATTCAAAACCTCCAACTCATTACCATAATCTCCATAGTCAAACCAGAATGTATAAATGTTACTGTGCTTGAAATATTAACTTATATTGACCTTTCAAAGTACTCCAGTTTCTTATACACTTAGTGGGAAATGAGATTTTTAAAAAAAGATTCTACTTTCTCAACAGAAGTATCAGAAAGCAGGAAGGACCTCAGAAGAAACAGATTTTGGAAGTTTTTGCCATAGTTGTTAATAAGCAGGTGACACTAGCAAGTCTTCAAAGAGAGAATTCATTAAAACAATTTATTGAATCCTTAAGATATACTAAAATTAACTTAATTTACTTCTACAACAACTTTAAAACACATTAGTTTTTAAATTTTATTTTTATTGTATTTTTTCCATTACCAGTTATCCCCCTGATAAACTCTTCCACCTCCATCACCCCTCCCCTGCAAAAAAACAAATGATTTCTTATGTTAATGTTTTTAATGCCTAGATTTTTATGATTTTTGTGTAAATATTTTAAATGTGTATAATGGGGCCCTGGCTGGTGTGGCTCAGTGGACTGAGCGCCAGCCTGTGAACCAAAGCATTATGGGTTTGATTCCCAATCAGGCACATGCCTGGGTTGCAGGCCAGGTTTCCAGTGGGGGCCACATGAGAGGCAACCACACATTGATGTTTCTCTCCTTCTTTTTCTCCCTCCCTCCCTCTCTGTCTAAAAGTAAAGAAATAAAATCTTAAAAAAAGGATAAATGTGTATAGTGGGGAAGAGTAATAATTGTAAATGTGTTTTTGCGTGCTAAAAAATTTTACATTGAATTACACATTTTGGGGGGGAATTACTGTTTTCCATGTTTTCATTTTTTTATACAAGCAGTGTTCTAATGAAAATATGTCCCCCAATTCTAGCAAAAAAAATTCTTAGCTGCTGCACATCAGTCTAAATAATGTAATCTCTAAGCATTTAATTCTTTTTTTTTTTTAAGATTTTTATTTCTTTATTTTTAGACAGAAGGGAATGGAGGGAGAAAGAGATGGGGAGAAACATCAATGTGTGGTTGCATCTCACGTGGCCCCCCTGGGGACCTGGCCTGCAACCCAGGCATGTGCCCTGACTGGGAATTGAACCACCAACCCTTTGGTTTGCAGCCCACACTCAGTCCACTGAGCTACACCAGCCAGGGCTCTAAGCATTTAATTCTAAACATAATCATGGTGAATCTCATCACTAGTTGAAGATATATAACATAGCCCAGCAATATTATTTTGTTACTATTTGTGTATTTTTATATGTGTAAGTGTATATGATGCTTGAGGGTGAAGATCAGGCTTTATCTCTTATATATGCCCAATGTCTAGTACCATGCCCTGTGCAAAGCTGTGCTCTAATAAACACTGATGATAGAATCCTGGATTATAAAATCACCTTAGAGTTAAAAGGGCTTTCAAGGTCATCTAACCCAATTCTCTGATTACCATCCTACTGTACAAATACCCAGCCTTTGCTAAAACAGGTCCAGGGAAAAGATTGCCGCTATGCCAAGTCAGTTTCATTAACCATGACAACAGTGTTGCAGAATTATTTCTTAAATGAGTCAAATTGTCTCTTTTTAGTCTTTCACCCCTTGGTCCTTGTTCTAACCAAAGGAATTATATAGAATACAGTTACGGAAAGAACAGGGGACTCTGGGGAGAGAGTGAAACAGGAGAAAAGAATTGTTCCCCATACTTGGAGATAGACTTGAAACTCAGGTCTACCAGTTGGTTTGGGTTGAAGTGGGTGTTGAGTCCAGTATATTGTTATACCAGTGCCCCCGACGTTCCTGTGCCTGGCTCCCCACTCTTTTCACATGTCTGGCATATCTTGCATATGCCTGAGAAGGATCCATGCTAAAACTGCAATGACATATATACCTAAATTAGCATCACACAACTTCCAAAAATTGAGCCTATGCAAAAGCTATTTAAAAAACAGGATAGTGGAAGGAAGGAGGATTTGAGTTACTGCTTCTTGCCTTCCCTTTGGAGCCTTCCCAGGCAAATACTGAAGAGAAAGCTCTTCTTGTCACTTCTGACTGTGGCAATCTGGAAACTTAACCCTTGCTACCTTGATCACCTGGTGACATTTTTCGATAGAAAGGGAAAAATGAAAAAAAGAATTCTAGATACTCTATAATTTGACGCAATTCAGTTTATGCTCACTTGGCAAAAATGAACAGTGCTGACTTTTGAGAACTAGTGTCTATATTTTGCATCTCGTTGTTAGCCAAAACGGTGGAGTTTAAAACCATTTGCTCACCAAGACCTCAGGAGGAAAATACAAAAGAGATCATTGAAATGAACACATAATTCACATAAGAAAAGAAATGAACATTTTTTAAGGTAAAAAATGGGTTGCATTTTTTAAGATTTAAAAATGTTAACTTTGCTGGCTTTAGGGAAATTTAAGCTAAAACACCTGGGCTTTCAGCAATAATACTAGTTCTCAGCAAAATGCCCAGTCTCTCTCTAGCAGCCATGGACTCTGAAATCTGCAAAAGACATTCTGACAGATAAAGCCAGTGTCCAACAAGCACTGCAAATGTTAATCCTCAAAACCTGTTTTAGCTTGGCTACTATAACAAATTATCACAGATTGGGTGGTTTAGACAACAAACATTCATTTCTCACAGTTCTGAAAGCTGGAAATCCAAGACCACAATGCCAGCCAGCATGGTGCATTTCTGGTGAGACCCTTCTCTCTGGTTTATAGGTGCCCGTCTTTTAGCCGTGTCTCTCACGCGGGCAGGGCAGAGGGGAAGCAAGCTCTCTCATGCCTCTCAGAAGAACACTAACCTCATTACCTAGGGCTCTACCCTCAGGACCTAATCACCTCTCAAAGGCTCACCTCCTAATGCTACCACATTGGGGGTTAAGATTCCAATGTATGAATTTTGGGTGGTGGTGATGGGAGGACACAAACATTCAGTCCAGAAGAAAACCACAGGCGTTTCTTTTTCTGTATTCCCTACAACAATGGGTCTCAAAGTGTTATCTGAGGCCAACTTCAGGGGCACTACTTGAGAACTTGTTTGAGTTGTAAATTCTTGGGCTCCACCCCAGATCTACTTACTGAATCAAAAACTCTGGTGGTGGGGCCCAGCAATGGATTTTAACAAGTCTCCAGGTGATCTGATGCATGTTAAAGTTTAGATACCACTGAGTTATGCCTATGAGAGCAAGGACCAAAGCTCGCTGAACGTTGAAACCCTGGGACACAGCTCCTAGTAAAGTGTGTTGAATGAATGACTAGCCTACACATTTCCCCAGAAAACTCTGATCTTTAATTACTTTTAAAAATAAAAAGTACCTTTTGAGTACGTCATTAGAAATAGGTGACTCAGTTTCTTAAATCTAACTCTGGGCACAAAGTCATGAAATGTATTACATTTCCATTATCTCTTAGATTAGGATTTCTCAGCTTTGGCATTATTAGCGTTTTGGACCAGATCATTCTTTGTGTGGGGGTCTGTCTCCTGCATGGTAGGATGTTCAGCAATATCTTTGGTTTCTACCCACCTAGATGCCAGTAGCCCCCACCGAGCTGCAATAATCACAAATGTCTCTGCTCATTGCCAAATGTGCGGGATGGGGGGCAAAACCACCCCTGCTGAGAGCCAGTGCCTCAACTTATTTCTTACCAACATGGATTAAGCACTTGCCTAACTCCAACACTACCTGTTTTCCGTGCTGTTGAATGGCGAGGAAAGGACATCATGAGAGAACTCTTCCTTGCCATGACAACGGTCACTCACAAAACAATGAACTATTTTACAGGTTAAATCTTCAATCCTAGTCAGATTGCCAGTTTCAATGTTGATTTTCGTTGATTCCTTGAACAGCAAAACTAAATAGTTTGTCAAAATTATGAAATGGTGGAGGTCAGATTCAATCAACTGTGTACTCTGTCCATACCTTTTCAACACCACGGTGTACCTAAAAGGAGTGTTCATAGGTAGTAGGCTGCCTACTCTAACACCTGAGATCTACAGTTGAAGAGCTATGTGTGGAAAATGCAGTTTTTAAGTGGAAACAATTTAGTTTCAGATAGATGGACAGCTGGAATGCTGTGGACTCTGTTGCTGCTCAAGTAAGGCATAACTGAAGAAAATTTATAAAAATGTTTTTAAGTCCAATCTCTACATAACTACTAATGGGAAGGAAGCTGGGGAAGAAAAAGCTAAAAGTATAGAAAAATGCTAAAAATATCTCCATTTGGAGACAGCAGATTATAAAAGGATATGTAACTGACAGTTATTAAATAATTAAGGGTATGACTAAGATGAATATGCGTTCATTCACCAAAATCCCATATTGAAAAAGAAAGTAGTATAGCACGATGCATGATTCCTATGTATGTCCCAGGTCTCAGGTTTGCCAAGACAAAGCCCCTAACCCACGATCACACAGTGCTTAGTAGAATCCACAGTGATTTATTGTTATTTGTGTGATTATTTGATTGGATCTCTTTCCTTGAATCCTGTAAACTCCATGAGGGCAAGGACTGTGTTGTACTCATCACTGAAGCTCTAGGGTCAAGCTCAATATTTCTTGAATGAATCAAGAGGAGTCCCAAAGCTGCAGCAGAGGAAAAAGCTAAAAAGTTGGGAGAAGTTGGGAAAAGTAGGATCATGTCAACCAAAAGTTTCAAGTGGGAGGGTCAGCAGTGTATAACATCACAAAGGCACAGCATAAGTTAAAGATAAAAAACCATCCATTGGTTTGGGAAAACATGAAGCTTATAGGCAAGTTAGCAAGGACTATTTCATCAGACATTTGGGGACAGAAGCTAAGTGCAGTGGACTGTGGAATCAGACAGGCACAAGAAAGTAGTGATGGCCAATCAGAGGCCATTCTTTCAAAAAATGTGAATCTCAGGGACGTAGATACCTTTTCCCAAGGAGGATAGGAATATAACAGTGGATAAAAAGCCAGTATCAACAGAGAAGTTAGAATACAGTCCTGGAAAGTGGGAAGGAATTAGATCTGGCTTGGAGAAGGGGAAGTACATTTCTTCTCCTGGGACAGAAAATAAGGAAGAGTGGATAGACTCACACAGAAGTATATTTCTAAGTGTTAAGGAAGAGGCTGAGGAAATTCTGTCATGATGGTCTCATTCCACTCCCTTCCCTCCCACTATCTCTTTTTCCTGTGAAGCAGGTGGCAAAGTCAACTGCCAGGAGAAAGGATAGTGGTAACAAGACTAAAGGATTTGAAGAGTGGTGGAAATTTGGAATAACCACTTAGACCAGCGGAGGCGGGAGTTCATTGACCAGAACTGGCTTCAGGTACATGGAGCAAGAGACAAGAGAGCTAGGTGTTTGAAGAAATAAAAGGTAAGTCAGATGAGGATAGCCAGGGTTAGTGTGAGGTCAGAAGCATTCAGAGAAGTATGGAGGAGCCAGATAATCCCTAGACTTACAATTCACACTGAATTCAAATAATTGAAGTGCTTTATTAAGTAGGAAAGTGACAGATTTAAGAAGATATAAATATTTGCCAAAGAAAGTAGAAAGAAAACCAGTGTCTTCTGGAATCAAAGAAGCCAAAAGAGAGTATCCATCAGGGTGGGAATGGTCAATGACGTCCTTGTCTGGAGCTCAGAACGAGGAGGCAGCTCTTTCTGGTGGAATTACAACCATGGATGTAGCTGAGATTACCCAGCCTGTGGGTCAAATGAGAAGAGAATAAGGACCAGGAGAGGTTCCCGAGGAGCATGAGCATTAAGTGGGGCAATGGTAAGAATACAAGACAGGCTGCAAAGACTGAGCAGCTGTCAGCAGAGAGGTAGGTGGGTGGCTGAGGGGAGATAATGCATCCAGAAGGAAGGACAAATGAGTAACAGTGAGATTGCTGCCATGTATGGGTGACCAGTTGGTGACAAGTACATCTCTAAAGACCCAATGAGAGCAAAGTTAGTGCAGTAGTAAGAAAGAACACAGATGACACTGACTTGAGAATCAAGAAGAGCATGAGAAACGTGTGAGTGGAAATGGAGGCGTAGATCACTTTTCTAAGGCATTTAAGTATAGTTTCAAAAAACGGGGAATAACTAGTAAGGAATGTGTGGCTGAGGAAGAATTTTTTATAAGATACAAGATACTTAAGCATGTTTAAATGTTGGTGAGATGAAGTTCACAGATCCTGAAAATAGACCTCATTCTTGGAGACATGGGTCAGGATATGGCCAATGCATTTAACGATGATAGAATTGCCCCGAGCTGGCTGGAGGAGGTACTACTATTGTAATGGGAGGTGGTTGGCCTGGAGGACAGGGAGTAAAACAAGGAAAAAGTTTCTGTTTTTCCATGTTATTATGGAAACATTTGGTTTATGAAACTAGAGGATTCTGAGAAGGTATGGTTAAAATGGTTTATGGAAGGCAAAAGATCAGTAACCATGAGAGATTAGCTCTGGAAGAGGAAAGGGAATCGGTTAAGCTTTAATGGCCAGCATGTAAGAGCTGGAATGGGGATGAATGTTCTATATGGTTTGAGGTATAAATCAAGTGTCAGTCTCCAGAGCGCAGTGCTTAACTCTCCACACGGCAGTAATAGCAGGAAGTCCCCTAGCCCTGCCTTCTAAGGGCAATTACTCCAGCAAGTTTCACTAGAACAAGGAAGATTTACTTCAAGGTTAAAATCGATTCCTGTCATTTATAGAAGCAGCTAAAAATTCTCTTGTTTAAAGAATAGGGGAAACTACCAACAAATTTAATTTCTGATAGGGTGCCTTCCTACACTACTTGACCAATATTAGTAATATCACCTGGCTATTAGTAGTAACATTTTATTTATTTCACTTGGAACATTATAGCCATGTGCTTCAAAAGGTAGTAGTTGTTTTTTTTTTTTTTTCTGCAAACGTATACTTAAATTCTAGCCAAAAATAACCTAGGATCTTTATGTTAGAGGTGTCTTTGACATAAGTGTTATATGGGAGAAATGTATTAATCAATTGAGGATAAAGACACCTCACTGTCAACTGAGATGTGGTTTAAGGTTTTGATGTATCTAGTTTATTTATTAACAACTTGTTTAAGCTTTATTAGCTGGTTTTCTACTCTATAACTGCATTTAATATACAAAGAATAAAATTAAAATAGTAAATGGAAAACCTATCTTTCTTTTCAATAAAATGTTTATTTTAGTAACTTCAGGGGTGTTGTGCCCAAAATGTTTTAGCTGTGGAAATAAAGTCAATTCACAGTTTTTAGGATTGATTTTACTGAGGGGATAGATTCTCAAAGGAAACGTAGACAAATGATCGGTGACAGCACAGGCTTAAGATACCAACCACTGCCCTGTGTTTGCAAAGATCTGTTTTCTTCCATTCTCAAGACTGCTGGAAGTAAATTTAGTAGGTTTCTGAGAACTAAGAGTACCATTTCTATCCTACAGAAAGGTTCTGTTGAGGTTTTCTATTTGTGGTTAGTAGTGGCAATAATCCAGAAGTCATATTTAAAGAATACAATTAGGCCCCAGCTGGTGTAGCTCAGTGGATTGAGCGCGGGCTGGGAACCAGAGGGTCCCGGTTCGATTCTCGGTTGGGGCACATGCCTGGGTTGCGGGCCAGGTTCCCAGTGGGGGCCATGTGGGAGGCAACCATACATTGCTCTTTCTCCCTCCCTTCTCCTCTCTCTGAAAATAAATAGATAAAATCTTAAAAAAAAAAATACAATTAGTACACTCAGCAACTTTTCAAATATGTACTTTTATCCCTCTAATATTCATGATTGTAATTTATCAAATTGACCTGATGGTATAAATTATACCCTATGATACCTCGTGGTGACAGAAACTGGAGGCACCAATGGAAATAGGAGACCAAAAAAATTCTATAATCCTAAAACTCAGAATAGATCATTCAACATTAGTAGTAGTAATGATTTTCTTGCAAAATTTGTTGGTAAGTTGCCACACATTGGTTAACTAAAGCATAAAGAACAATGGTCTCCTAAGTTAGCAAACTAAAACATATGATAGCTATAATTACTGGAATACATAGTTCCTTCTGGGCACTGTGGTATCTCCTTTACATAGATTATCTTCCATACTCATATTCTTAACCCAATTTCAGAGATAAGGAAATTCTGGCTCAGGAAACTTATGTAAAAATGACAAAATAAGTGACAGAGCTGGGACTTGAATCCAAGTATGACTGGGTTCATATTAAGTTTCCATTTCTTGGCCCCAGCTGGGTAGCTCAGTTGGTTAGAGCATTCAACCTGATATACCAAGGTTGTGGGTTCAATCCTTGGTCAGGGCACATACAGAATCAACCAATGAATGTCTCTCTCTCTCTTCCTCTCTCTCTAAAATCAATAAATAAAAATTTAATTCAACAACAACTTAAAAAATTTAAACCAAAAAAGTGTACGTTTCTGAATTTATATTAGGTCAAGATTCACCCTTTGGCCCTTTAAAATATTGTTTGGCCCTGTGACCTGTACAGGCAAGCCATCATTTTCAAACCACCTACCTGCCTAAATGCCCACTCCACCACTGTCCATACTCACTGTCAGGACTCCTAGTGCGCTACCACAGAAAATGCTAAAACGTTGGAGGTTTTAACTCCGAGGGTGTAAGAAAGGAAGAAACCAAAAAGGAGGCATGGCCTAGGGGTTCCCAGGCAGAGCTGTCATGTTGATGGATAACCTCCCAGAGCCAAAAATATATGCCTCCAAACTGCCTGTATATGTCCTTTCATAATACTGCCTGGACTCCTACAAAATGAGGATTTTATTTGGATCTCATCAAACAGGATCAATTTTCAGTGCACACACAAATCACCTGAGGATCTTGTTAAAATTCAGAACCTGATTCGGGGGTCTGGTGGCAGGCTGCAGAGGTTGGCTGCATTTCTAACTCGCTTCCAGGTGACATAACGCTGTGGTCCTACAACCACATTCTTAGCAGCAAAGCTGTAGAGGGTGTTTGATTTATATTCTCTGGTTGCCCTTGTAGGGCTGCTCCTTTGGAGGAAACTTCTTTGTGCATCGTAGAGGGAGGGATAAATTGAAAATTAGCATTCAGTATTAGATGAGTTCTTTACTCCTTTAATTTCGTTAGAGTGAGGTTCTAATGGCTACCTAGCATGTGACCTAGGTTTGGCCAATCCAAAACTTCTTTCCAGGGCCATAACCCTTGTGGCTACATTGCAAAGATGCAGGGACAATTTAGAAACAGTTCCCAATATAGGTGGCATTGGAAGCTCAATGTCAGTGGTTCCAGAGGCAGTGTGCTGTTCAGACAGACTGTCCTTTGGCTTATCTGCCCCACTCTGCCCCATTTTCTGAATACGGTGGAGTGTCTGCCCCGCTTATAGGTGCCTGTACACTGCCCTCAGTCCCCAGGAGAGAAGTCTGGCAATGATTTGATATAGGGCACCCATACTTTCCTTGAGTCCAGCTACAGATTCGGGGACAAACTTGAATTCTTGATATTTTGAAGTTCAAAATCATCATTTTGATAAAGTCTACGTTACAGCTTTTTCTATAATGAGCTGGAGAGTTAATGTCGTAGGCTCTCAGAGCCATACATGGTCTCTATTGCAACTACTCGGCTCTGCCATTGCAGGGCAAAAGTAGCCACAGATAATATGTATGTGAATGAACTGTGTTCCAATCAAATTTCATATGTTTTTTTGTGTATCATAAAATATCATTCTTTTGATTTCTGTCCAAATCTTTAAAAAGGAAACAACCATTTTTGGTCTGCAGGCCATACACAAATAGGTAGTAGGCTGAGTCTGGCTCAAGGGCCATAGTTTGCTGACCTCTGTTCTGAAGTAGCAATATCTTAATTGATTTACAGCAATCAAATTTTCTCCTTGGCACCAGGTATTTATTTCTTCTTACCAAGACAACAGCAAGTTGTTCTGAAAAGTTAAGACCCAGTAGTACTTAATCCACCACTTAGATCATGTCATTTCCTTCTCAATATTTTTTTTACTTTTTTTTTAAGATTTTATTTATATTTATTTTTAGAGAGAGGAGAAGGGAGGGAGAAAGAGAGGGAGAGAAACAGCAATGTATGGTTGCCTCTCACATGGCCCTCACTGGGGACCTGGCCCACAACCCAGGCATGGGCCCTGACTGGGAATCGAACTGGGACCCTTTGGTTCCCAGCCCGCGCTCAATCCACTGAGCTACTCCAGCCAGGGCTCAATATTTTTATTATTATGGAAATCAGTTACATCATCTTAAAAGTTGAGCAGTGATGGAATGTACTAAATAACTGGCTGACCAAACATCTACATGGGCACTGTGATAGGAACTAAGAATGCAAAAAGGAAAAATGCAGTTATTAACTTTGAGACTATCTTGGTCTAGAGGTCTATTAAACAAATGAGTTTTGATTTTAAAAACTTGTGCAATGCTATGTTCATAAGCAGCTTGCTATGTATATTGGTAAAAAAATTTATCATACAGTTACAACTCTCTACCAGCCTGGATTTTCTTCAACTAAAATACCATTTCAACATTTTAGGGACAGCAAACAGGATCAAATTCTAAGTCTCTGAAAGGGCCCAGGTACTAGCACTCTTTTTCTAGTCACAAGTCACACTAGAGTGAACAAAATAAGGTGATTTCTTTAATCTTTCCATATTCAGGTCTTATAGCTAATTTCCAGTACTCTGTTCAACGCAAAACCCCCAATGTCAATAGTAATCACTTCCATTTATTAACTTGTTAACCAAATTTCCATTAGATGTACCTGAGCCATGGAAAATTCCTGATAAAAGGGGTGATGGTGGGAATGTGGAGAGGAGAACAAGTACTGGTAATGATGGTGACATGATTAGAGGGGCTAACAAGTACTGGTGACGTGAGTGGATGAATGGACAAGCACTGTGGATGGTGGTGAAGTGGAAAGACTGACCAGTACTGGTGATGTGGCGAAGTGAGTGGAGGAGGACAAGTACTGGTGATGTGGCGAAGTGAGTGGAGGGGGACAAGTACTGGTGATGTGGCGAAGTGAGTGGAGGGGG
>PVJI01023581.1:0-23331 GCA_004026765.1 Micronycteris hirsuta
AAAAAAAAAATGACAATCTCTTGTTAATGACCTAGAAGCCTAGGATAAATTTTACACTCTTTAATGATCCAAATGCCATCAGTTTCTAGGTTACCTATATCTCTGTTTATAATTGTTTGAAATTACAGTCAGTAGAAATTGCCTGTTTAGCTCTTTCTCAAACTTTCTTAACCCCATGAAAGTCCTTCGATGTCAAAAGACTTTTTAGCGGTGAAGCACTCTAAAAAGTGAAGGAACTTTGTAGTCACTGAGTACCACCAGAGTAGATATTCTTAACCTGGGGTCCAGGGAGAGACCTCAAAATGTCTCTAGCTATGAATCCTCTAAGGTTATATGACAATTTTGAATGAGAATGCAGTTGTGAATGTGTCTGGAAAAGGAGTCAAAGCTTTTACAGCTCCTAATAATTTAAGCACCGTTGAGTAGAATCAAGACGGATCATCAGTAATTCCACTGCCACAGCCTGCCTCCCCCACCATCCAGGAAAAGCAAACCATTTGTTATGTCTTTCTTCTTCCACACTCGGGGGCTGCTTATCAAAGATATGGAATTTTCAAGCCAAAAATCCTGATAAACCATAATCTCTCTCCTCCTGATACTTTTGACCCACTTTACCCTTTTCAAACATTTTCAAATATGAGCATAGAATAAGAAATGAGGACTTTAAGAAATGTTGCTTTTTTAAAATGAAGCTGGGTAAATATTTTGGGGTCTGGTAGTGGTGACTTTCATGTTGATTCATGTGAGGTTTGTGAATTTTCAATAACCTGTGTTACCCATATCACCACCATAGATTACTATAACTGATGAGCCAGCATTTTCAAAGAACTTGGCGAGAGACAGAATAAGGACTGTCTGTGTCAACTGTGCTATGGTTTGTAATGTGTATTTTAGCAATATGGCCAGTATTCTCTTGCTGTAAGAGGCTCAGACCGAGATGGCGGGGCAGACGGTATGTCAGCAGAGTGTGAATGCAGCATTAAACTCCTCGATGTCAACGACAACATCCCATACATGGAACAGCCTTCAGTAAGTCTTTGTCTTTGAAATTAAAATTCTTAACTTACCACATTCTAACATTTCTTTGAACAATCTTATTTACATATCTATATGTTCTCTTTAGTCACATACAACCAAAATGTATATGTCTACTTTGTTGGTAATTGTTTATAAAAAGCACAAGGAAAAAAATATTTGAACAATGAAGTCTGACTATAAACACAGATCCCTTTTCTAAATAACTATAAACATTCAACGTAAGTCTACTATAGTTCTCTCACTCACACAGTTTGTGTGTGTTTTTTTTCATTCTTGTTTCAGTATTCCATAAAGATTGACGAAAACGCTCTGTATTCAGAATTACTGCAAATCAGAGTCATCGATTTGGATGAGCAGTACTCAGCTAACTGGATGGCAGTGATTTTCTTTATCTCTGGAAATGAGGGAAATTGGTTTGACATAGAAATGAATGAACTAACAAATGTGGGAATTTTAAAGGTTATTAAGGTATGGTATCATTATCCTAAATATTTTGCTCTCCTTGTCTTTTTGCAAATATTAATTTTAAAATTAAATGTTAAGACTTTACAAACTTGAGTGTGTTAAAGAACAAAAATTCCTGTTTTAAAATGGTATATGAAATAGAGCTTTTACATAGAAATTTTTCTGTGTATATACTTCCATGAAAACTGGCATTGAATTTTTAACTCAAAACGCTTCTTTTTATTTTGGTGTTTCTTTTTTTTTTAATTGTTGTTCGGTCACAGTTGTCCTGCCATTGTCCCCATTGCTCTACCTTGCCCCATCCACCCACTCCCACAGTCAATGCCTTGCACTGTCTGTGTCCACGAGTCCTCTATTCATGTCCATGTATATCAATACAGTATTCCATCACAGCTCATATCAATTGAAAGAATTTTCAAATGTGGAACTTATTGAATGCTTACAACAAAGTATGAGCAATCATTAAGGTGATGTTTTAGAATATTTAGGAAAGTATTTTTAAGTATATTTTATTGATTATGCTATTACAGTTGTCCCATTATTTTACTTCTCCTTAACCCCCTTGGCCCTGGTCCATGGGTTGTACATATAAGTTCTTTGACTTCTCCATTCCCATACTATTTTTAACCTCTCCCTGTCTATTTTGTACCTATCATTCATGCTTCTTATTCCCTGTACCTTTCCTCTCATTTTCCCTCCTCCCCCTCCCTGCTGATAACCCTCCATGTGATCTCCATTTCTGTGATTCTGTTCCTGTTCAAGTTGTTTACTTAGTTTGTTTTGGTTTGGGTTCAGTTGTTGATAGTTGTGACTTTGTTGTCATTTTACTGTTTGAATTTTTTCTCTTCTTTTTTTTTCTTACATAAGTCCCTGAAATATTTCATATAATAAGGGCTTGGTAATAATGAACTCCCTTAACTTGACCTTGTCTGGGAAGCACTTTATTGGCCCTTCCATTCTAAATGATAGCTTTGCTGAATAAAGTACTCTATGTTGTAGGTCCTTGCTTTCATCACTTTGAATACTCCTTTTCAGCCCCTTCTTTGCTTGCAAGGTTTTTGAGAAGTCAGCTGATAGTTTTATGGGAACTCCTTTGTAAGTAAATGTCTCCTTTTCTCTTGCTGCTTTTAAGATTATCTCCTTACCTTTAGTCTTGAGTAATGTAGTTATGATATGCCTTGCTGTGTTCCACCTTGGGTCCAATTTCTTCGGGACTCTGAGCTTCCTGGACTTCCTAGAAATCTATTTTCTTTGCCAGATTGGGAAAATTTTCATTCCTTATGTTTTCAAATAACTTTTCAATTGCTTGCTCTTCCTCTACTCATTCTGGCACCCAGTGTTTCAGATGTTGGAACATTTAACATCGTCCCAGAGGTTCCTAAGCCTCTCTTCATTTTTATTTTTTTGAATTCTTGTTTCTTCATTCTGTTTCAGTTGAATGTTTCTTTCTTCCTTCTGTTCCAAATCTTTGATTTGAATCCTGGTTTCCTTCTCTTCATTGTTTGTTCCCTGTATATTATTCTTTTTTTTTTTTAGTCAGAATATTTTATTTTATTTTATTTTTTAATAATTACTTTATTGTTGTTCAATTACAGTTATTTGCATCCTCTCCTCTACCCTCCTGTATATTATTCTTTATTTCACCTCACATACCCTTTACTTTTTCCTCTACTTTGCCACCATATTCAGTCACTTTTGAGAGCATCCTGATTACCAGTGTTTTGAACTCTGCATTTGATAGGTTGTCTATCTCCTTGTCACTGAGTTATTTTTCTGGAGTTTCAATCTGTTCCTTCATTTGGGCCATATTTCTTTGTTTTGGAGCAACAGTCACATTGTAAGGGTGGATCCTTAGGTATTTATTAGAGTTGAGCAAGCCACTTCACTGCATGTGGTGCTGTACATGGGGGAGGGGACAGAGAGGAAACCATGCTGCTTGCTTTGCTCTCTCCCCATATTCAGTCACTTCCCTCACTTCCCAAAAGTAGATTTTGCCCTTTCAGGTGCTGATTCCTGGGTGGGTGGGCTTGTGTGCATTCTAGGATCCCGTGAGCCCCTATAATGGACTCTCCTGTGAGACTGAGAGTTTCTCCCACTGCTGCAACCCCCATCGGTTTTTACAGTCGGATGTTTTGAGGCTTTGGTTTCCCACACTGGAAACCTGGGTTGCTTGATCTGTCTCACTCTCCAATTTTCCTCCTGGCTTACCTACACTCAAATGTGGGAATCCTGGTCTGCCAGCCACCTTGCCCTGTGTTCTCACCATACCAGGTTCCCATTTCTGCCCTCCTACCACTCTGGAGGAATGTTTCTCTAACTCCTTGGTTGTTGAGCTTCCATACAGTTCGATTTTCTGGCAGTTCTTGTTGTTTTGTGTTTTTAAATTGGTTGTTATCCTTCTTTTAGTTGTGTGATGAAGAAAAGGATATCTGCCTATGCCTCCAACTTGGCTGGAAGTCCTCAGGAAAATGTTTTTAAATCAGATTTAACATAGCCTTTAAAAATAAGTGTCCGTGTCAACATTATATAACAATTACTATGCCCTAAGGATATTCATCATATAAATTGAAAGTTCTTTATTTTTCCAGCATCTTTTTATGAAATTAATATTAAATAACTCTAATGGTAGAATCACACTCCCATCTCATTGTGGCTGTTATTCAAAGTTTATTATGACATAGAAACACTAGAGATTCGGTTCAAGTGACTAGTGTTTTCCTCTGTCCCCTTATGATGCACCTGCCGTAGAATTTCCTCTGAGAAATGAGGGGAAACGTCAGACTCCTAGGGGGTTGGTAGTGAAAGCATCACCCTGTGCTGCAGGACCTACCAAGTCTGTGTGAAAATTCGTGAGAGCTGTGCATGGACTGTGTGTGGTGCGTGCAATATGGATCTTCATAGTGAAATGTAATTCCTTTTCCACTATTTCCTCCCTTCAGAATAGTCCTGGGAAATAGACTCCTAAGGAATTCTGTCCTCCTAGGAATGTGTGATCACTTGTTTCATGTCTTCATAAAGCGTCACCATCTCTATAGCTTCCATTTAGTGAGGCCATGAGCAGAGGCTTTAGGCTACTCCCCACAGCATCCCTGTGATGGGTTATATGCCCATATTACAGATAAATGCATTGAGGTCCAGAGAGAGCATGTAACTTGCTCAAGTTCTCATAACTAGTAAGTGGTACCACTGACATTGAAACCTACATCTCTCTGGCTATGAAGTCCATATTCTTTCCACTACACTACCTGGGATTCCATGCTGGGGAAACTGAGTCCCCAACTATTTTATACCAAACTAATATAATACTTTAGAAAGTTAATGTCCTCTCAATAACTCTATGTGTAAAATGGGAATGATTTTGAATTTTCTCCCAGACATGATATCATATATTATTTCCTTTTTAATGACTATACACTATATATAATATATATTTGTGTTTCTGTGTAATGTATATGTATACATAATTTTATAGCCATTCTTGGAATTGCAGTACAGCCAATATGAGAGCAAAGACTAAAAAATTTAGCTAAGTAAAGAATTCAGTTTGTGAATGAATGGTCACCTAAGTTATTCTCATGTGAAAATTTAGAAAAACATATTTGGCATAATACATACTTTGTGGATTTTATGAATAGTGGATATTGACACCATCCTTTAGAATGAAAATGACTACTTGATTATTTCATGAGATGAAATAGTTTGCTCCAGAATATGTTGAACATACAAGAATTTCTGTTTATTACATATATGAGAAACATTCTAACACCAGACTTATTGAAAAAAAGTCACATTTGTAGTAGTAAAATACTCTAAATTGTTCTTTATGGATAAACCAGTCAAATGATAGAACTTACAATGTATCCTCCCATAATTTGTGTATATAGAACTACTTTCTGAATAACAGGAAGTGATACAAGCCAACATAAACTGTCTTCGCACTGTAAAATGCAAGGATTGACTGTCTATATTAAGTTTTTAATTTGGTGGACAATTAGGACTCACGTCATACATTGTCAATTTTTGCAACAAAGGGTCTAAGACAATTGGATTTTTTCTTATTACGTATATTTTATGTGTTTGCACTGAATTAAAGATAAAGAAAGGATACATTGTATGTTTATATGTATCTATATTTAATTAAATAAAGAAGCATACGGATTTATTTGCCTATTATCAAAGGATTCCTTTCCCTTCTAGAATTTTTTTCTTCTCCTAGTAAATATATTTAACTCTATATTTTCTAGCCCCTAGATTATGAAGCTGTGACGAATCTGCAACTTAGTCTCGGTGTTAGAAATAAAGCAGAATTTCATCATTCCATTATGTCCCAATACAAGCTCACAGCAACTGCAGTCTCTGTGACTGTGAAAAATGTAATTGAAGGCCCGGTGTTCCGTCCAGGTTCAAAGTCATACGTAGTAACTAGTAATATGGGACAAAATCATAAAGTGGGAGATTTTATAGCTACTGATCTGGACACTGGTGGCCCTTCAACAACTGTTAGGTAAGACTGACATTTCCAACTAATTTTCATCACATATTGAATCAAGTACATATGTTCTTTTTAGAAATGTTAAGTATGACTTAAAATATTTTTCATTGTTTAGAAACCATTATCTAATAATAAAAAGTATTAACAACTCAATTATTACTTAATTTAGAGTGTTTAAGAACATATAAAATTGGTGCAAAATGTAAGATGTAAAAGTGTGAATCTATAAATTGTGGAAATATCATATCTTTAGAGTTTGACACTCCTGTGTTTATACATTTTATTGACCAATTAGCTGATTACCACATATCAGGTTATTTACCCAGGAAGATTGAATGGACTGATTTTCCCATTGCCTATTTGCCCAGATTGAACTCCATTAGATTTAGTTACTTGCTTTGCTTTAATTAGAGCTTAGTTGGTATTGGTCTTTAATAACTTTGGTATGAAAAATGAGGTAGATTAAGGAAAAATCATGCTATGTAATTTTTTTAACTTTGCATATTAAAATATTTGTACTTGATCATGAGAAATCTGTGTGACTACATGCACATATGTTTTACACGTGTGCTCGTGATCCAGAATTACAGTGGGGGAAAGGCCTCACAGTGAGTTCCAAAGGTCTTTCCCTGTGCTCTTCTCACGCCGTGTGAGCGCTTCCGTTAGAGCCCTCATCACACTGCACCCCCACTGCTGACAAAGTCCTCCACCCCGCAGAAGACGTGAGTTCACTGAGGGCAGATCACCCCCCACCCCACCCCGGGTCCTCTTAAAGTTCTCTTCCCTGAGTTTGGCACCACGCCTGAGACAGAGACTTACTGACCAGTATTTCTTTAACCAATGTAAACGAGGGGAAAAAAGACATGGAAGTGAAAGATGAGGAGGAGAGAAAAGAGAATAGGAAATAGGACAGAAGCACAAGGAAAGGACATACGTAGTTTGGAATTCAAACCAAGTCCTGTGAAGTCATTGTGTGTATGGAGAGGGGGAGTGGAAATAGGGAGGCCAAGCTAATGGTGAAGTAACTTCTTTGGTAAGAGAATACTTTAGAATTATCAATGAGCTCAGGAAGTCCTAGGATCCGGGTCTTCCAGGAAAGCGCTGATGGTACCAAAATCAAATGAAATGGGATTGCAAGTATCAAAGGAAAACTCCGGCATCCAAGTGGGCATAAGAGACATTCCATCAGAAATGGCTGCTCAGAAACTCTTTTTTCTTAAATTTACATCTTTGTCTATTTCTGAATGTCCTCAAACACCTGGAACTACCCTGAAAAAACATTGTCTCTAATAAGTGAAAAGTACATGCAGGGGTCATAACTACTGACCTACTGACTGGAAACATATATTTTATAAATAAAATTTCTCTCTCTCTCTCTCCTGTTAGAGAGCTGACATTAATTTGTTCTGTGATCTTTCAAATACAGATATGTAATGGGAAATAATCCAGCCAATCTGCTTGCTGTTGACTCAAAGACGGGCATAATTACTTTGAATAATAAAGTTACCTGGGATCAATATAATATGCTTAATGGAAAATACGAAGGAACAATTCTCTCTATAGATGGTAAGAGATCAATTTGGGTTTTTTTTTCCTTCTACATGAAGTTATATATATGCTCTGAAATAAAATTTTAATCATTGCACTGTGAGGTAATTTAATGGTTTTCCAACAAAAGTTGTTATATTGGGGTTATAGAATCAAATCTTTAATGATATGAAAGGCAGTACGATTTAGTGGATAAGACCATGAGCTCTGGAGTGAGACTGGATTGGCATCTTGTGCCATCACTTACCAGATATGGGATTTTAGAGAAGTTATTTTCCCTCACTCTTCAATATGGATTTAAGGAGTTACTACAGGTGAATCACTTAGACGTTCAATAAAGGTTAGTTCTTATTCATGTAAATAATTGAATATATTAAATTTTATATATTATAAAATTATTTTCAAGTGGTTAGGTCAGAAGCCACACTAACTGAACTTTACATAATCTTTAGACAGCTGATGTAAAACTTTGTGTAAACAATTTGGAAGTAGCATGCTTATATTACTCTTCAAAACCAATAAAATTAAGTTAGGCTGGTCACTGAGGGCAGGGAGTTCCTGAGGGTAATTCTAGTGAGCAGTACTTGCTGCTTCAATCATCTTCCTCCCTTCTTTCTCCCTCTCTTTTTCCTCTTTCGATCATCCTAAAACAAGGATGATAGTTTTCGATCATCCTAAAACAAGGATGATAGTTTTCGATCATCCTAAAACAAGGTTGATAGTTTCCCCTTGCTTTACAGATGAGAAAATAATAATAAAATAACACTTCTTAAAGTCATTCAACAATTCAAAATTTTTACCAAATACAATGTTTTTCCACAGTCAAAATAAATGTTGTTTTAAAACTAATATTACAAATAGAAACATGACTCCATCTATTGATACACCTTATTTTGATTCGGTGCTGAAATAGGCGTAAGTAATTACTAGTGACTCCTTTTCTCACATCCAACACCAAGCTCCATTGGGACGTGAGAGGGAAATTGGAACTTAGCTTACAAAACTGTTAGGCTCACGACAAGCAAAAACCATGCCTTTTCTCAATAATGAACTCCAACCTTCTATAGATAAATATTATATGGGATGGTAAAGATAAAAATAACAACAAAACAACAGTAGAATCAGCAGAACTGAGATGAAAGGCAAGGGCTTGGCTATCACGAACTGGATTTATGCTTGTCTCTGTGACATACTTCCGGGGATGTCTGTATTCATTAACTCCGAAACTATATATTGAATCCCAACCAAACGTCAGCCATTGTGCCAGGTTCTAGGGTTACATCAATGGACAAAGGCTGACCACTGAAGTCATATGTATGTTAATATAACAGAGACAAAAGTGATCATGTCAAACAAAATCATTCCTTTATTTTACCAAATTCCAATAATCTTAGAAAAAATCTCTAAATATAAAAACCAAAATATACATAAATATTACTTATAGCATTATCTTCAATAATTAAATCTTGAGAGCAATATCAATAATAGGTAACTGGGTAGATAAACCATTACCTACTTTGTATGAAATTATATAGACATCAGAAATTATTTTAATGAAACAATTTTTTTAGACATGAAAGACAAGGTAAAGTAAAAAATGTAAAATGGAACAAGCCATATGATATATCAATGTAAGTTAAATAATTTGTAAATTTTAGGCTTTGTAATTAAGGCCAAAAGATAATACAACAGAACGTCAACAGAGGTTGTTCTTGGGTAGTACAACTATTGGTTTGTTTTGTCTTTGTTTTGTTTTGCTTCTTTACATAATTCTATACTTTTCAAATAATATAGTGTATCCAACTCCTTATCATGTAAAGGATATTCCAATAATGTTACTAGTAATTATTCATAATATGAGTGATTTTAATATTTCAAACAGTAGTTGAGCATATATGCTATGTACATGTGAAATGTCATGGCAGGCACATAAATATTTCTACTTCTCTTCCCTTGCCGCTGTACAAAATTAGCTTTAGATGACCTGAGTTCATAGACAGGAGTAGTGTAGTGTGTATATAATTTGAACAATAAATCGTGTTTTATTTCTTAAAAAGATATGCTGTAATAACTTCTGCAACAAACTTAGTTTCATAAATACGGGTTGCATAATATTTAAGATTGTGTTCAAAATATGAAAAACAATCTATATGGTTCGAAAGTATGTAAGTGAGCAGAAAAAAGGCTGGTGAGTGCAGAAATCGGGAGATGTTGGTCAAAAACTACATACTTCCAGTTACTAAAGAATTCCTCCAGTTACTAAGGAATGAGGTCTGGGGATCTAAGGCACAGCATTGTGATTATAGATAGAAATTCTGTACATAGATATGCACTTGAAAGAGTAGATCTTAAATGTTCTCACCACAAAAAAAGAAACAATAACCTCATGATATGATAGAAATGTTAGCTAACACTGTCGTGGTAATAATTATATTGTAATACGTAAGTGTATCAAGTCAGCACATTGTACACCTTCAATTATAAGATGTCACATGTCAAGTACAGTGTCTCAATAAAGTTGCTAAAGTTAGACTGCAAAAGAAAAAAGGTTATCTAGGAATTTTTTTTAATGCTTTACTAATAACCACATGCAAATAATTGCAAGCGGGTTGGAGAAGAGGCTGATGTTCCATCAACATCATCCCTGCCCTGCAGCAAGAATCACTGTGACCACTGAAATCTGGCCTACTAGTCCCTGTTGATGAGGAAACTGTCCTACATGGCAGATGCTACCTCAGGAAGGCTTACCTGTGATGGAGAGAACAGCCACACCTGGAACTCTCAGTAATGTGGTTTCTCTGTCATGAGTGATTGCTACTCAGGAATTTTCAGCTTCAAGTCCACAGAAAATAAATAGTGCAGATGTGATGAATAAATCTTTTTTCTTTTTTAATGTAACTTTGGTGAGAATATTTAGAGTAACTGCATACAAAATTCAAATACAAGTAGCTTCCATTCATTTATACAGATGTGAAATAAGACTGACTTTATAAATCAAAGGTAAATGATCACAATAATGTGTTTTATCTCCTCTCATACTATTTTTTGTTAAATTGTTAGAATGAATATATGATTATTTTGATAGCTTCTTAAAGTATATTTTATTGATTATGTTGTTACAGTTGTCCTAATCTTTCCCCTTTTGCCCACTCCACCCAGTACTCCCCTTCACTCCAGCAGTCCACACCCTTTAGTTCATGTCCATTGGTCGTCCATATAAGTTCTTCAGCTTCTCAATTTCCTATATTATTCTTAACACCCCCCTGTCTACTTTGTATCTACTAACTATGCTTCCTAATCCCTGTGCCTTTTTCCCCATTCTAACCCTTCCCTCTCCCAGCTGATAACCCTCCAAATGATCTCCATGTCCATGATAATGTCCCGGTTGTTGCCTACTTTTATTTTATCTTTTTTTTTTAAGATTTGTATTTATTAGCCCTGGCTGGTGTAGCTCAGTGGATTGAGCACGGGCTGGGAACCAGATGGTCCCGGTTCGATTCCCGGTCAGGGCACATGCCTGGGTTGCGGACCAGGTCCCCTGTTGAGGGCCATGTGAGAGGCAACCATACATTGCTGTTTCTCTCCCTCTCTGTCTCCCTCCTTTCTCCTCTCTCTAAAAATAAATAAAATCTTAAAAAAAAAAAAGATTTGTATTTATTTATTTTTAGAGGAGAAGGGAAGAAAAAAGAAAGGGAGAAAAACATCAGTGTGTGGTTGCCTCTCACATGGCCCTCACTGGGGACCTGGCCTGCAACCGAGGAATATGCCCTGACTGAGAATCAAATCAGCGACCCTTTGGCTGCAGGCCCATGCTCAATCCACTGAGCTACACCGGCCAGGGCCTTTACTTTTTTTTAGATTCAGTTGTTGATGTGAATTTGTTGGCATTTTAATGTCCATAGAGTTGATCTTTTTCTTATATAAGTCCCTGTAATATTTTATGTAATAACAGCTTGGTGATGTTAAACTTCTTTAGCTTTACCTTGTCTGGGAAATACTTTTTCTGCTCTTCCATTCTAAATGGAAGCTTTGCTGGATAGAGTAATCTTAGTTGTAGGCCCTTGCTTTTCATCACTTTGAACACTTCTTTCCAGCCCCTTCTTGCCTGCAAGCTTTCTTTTGAGAAATGAACTGATAGTTTTAAGGGAACTCCTTTGTAGGTAACTCTCTCCTTTCCTCTTGCTGCTTCTAAGATTGTCTCTGTATCTTTAACCTTTGGCATTTTAATTATGATGTGTCTTGGTGTGGTCCTCTTTGGGTCCAAATTGTTTGGGACTCTTTATGTCTCCTGGACTTGTATGTCTATTTCCTTCACCAAACTGGGGAAGTTTTTTTTTTTCAAATTATTTTTTCAATTAAGTTTTTAATTTCTTGTTCTTCCTCTTTTCCTTTTGGCATCCTTATGATTCGGACCCTGGAACTTTTGGAAATGTCCCAGAGTCTTCTTATACTCTCCTCATTTTTTTGAATTCTTGTTTCTTCCCTCTGTTCTGGTTGAATGTTTAATTCTTCATTATATTCCAAAGTGTTGATCTGAATACCAGCTTTCTTACCTTCATTGGGTGTTACCTGTGGATTTTTCTTTACTACACTTAGGCTAGCCTTCATTTCTTCCCTTATGCTTTTGCTGTATTTAATGATTTCTCTGAGCATCCTGATCTCCAGTGTTTTGAACTCTGTATCTGATAGGTTGGCTATCTCCTTTTAATTTACTTCTTTTTCTGGGGTTTTGTTCTCTTCTTTCATTTGGGCCATATTTCTTTGTCTTCTCAATTTGCTGCCTCCTTTGTTTCTCTCTGTGTATTAGGTAGAGCTGCTCTGACTCCCTGTCTTAGCACATCTTAGGTATTCACTGGGCAGGCCAACTAATTTCATCCCTTTGTGGTACTGTGGGGTGGTAGAGCAGTTGGAGAGGTGACAGTGTTGCTGCCTGGCTTCTGGAGGCTAGACCAGCACTCACCCCATTTCTAGTCACTTCCCCCACTTTCCATATGTGACTGGCGCCCTTCTAGCTGATGCCCTGGTGGTGATTCCCAGAATGGGTACATTTGCGTGTATTCTAGGTCTGTGAGGGCCCTTTAAACAGATTCTTCTGAGTAACCAGCAGTTTCTTCCACTGTCCCAACCCCCACTGATTTTTACCACCAGAATTTATGAGGCTTTATCTTCCTGGTGCTGGAAACCTGGGCTGCACAGTGTGGCCTGGGGCTAGGATCATTCGCTCCCAAGGTAGCCCTCCCGATTTTTATCCACCACACATGAATGTGGGACCGCCCATTCTGCTGCCACCACTGCCCCCTCTCCACTACACACTGTTCCTTCCTGCCCTGGCCCCCCATCTCCACCTCTGTTACCTGTCCGCATGAATATGGCTTCTTTAAATCCTTGGTTGTCAGACTTACATACAGTTCGATTTTGTGGCAGTTATAGATGTTTTTGGTTTTGAAGTCAGTTGTGATTCTTCTTGTGGTTGCACAAGGAGGCAAAGCATGTCTACCTATGCATCCATCTTGACCAGAACTCTTATTTTGATAGCTTTTAATGGACCGGTTTTGTGACAAGATAAGGACACAAATATAGATTCAAATGTATTTCTTATTCAACTTTATTGAGGTATAATTCACATCTAATAGATATTCTTTTTAAGTATAGAGCTTGATGAGTGTTGACAGCTGTATGCATGCACATATATTGTACATTGGCACAAACAAGATCTAGAGCATACTCATCACCATGAAGAGTTTCCTTGCACCCTTTTGCTGTCATTACTACCTCTCTGCTTCAGCCCCCTGTGCCTGCTGATCCAAATGTAGATACATTTTGATGTACTGCCCTTTGAATCACATGCACTCAAAATCAGTCCAGTTTTGGAATACTGGTTGGTTGGATGGTTGGTTGGTTGGTCACTTGGTTGGTTTAAATAAACAGTGAAAGTAAAGCAATTCAGTTGAGACAGATAACAAATGTACCTACCCCTATGTTTAATCAAGGAACACAGTGACTTACTGTAACTTTGAAGAACAAGGAAAAAAAAAGCACATTTGGAATATCTCCTTATGAAACAAAAGTATTTCACCTTCTAATTGAAATGAAAATTTGCCCCCAACCTCCAATACTGTCAGTTTCCTCTCCTATAAGTTACTGGTTGTGAGTTTGGGAGTATGCTGCTTTATCACTAGGAAGTCTTTGTAGAAATGTTATACCAGCCTGCTCAAAATCTGTTCATCTTGTCAGCTCATAAAAGGAAAAGAACAATCATAACTGAAGAAGAAAGAGAGTAAAACAATCTAGCTCTAATATAAGAAATGTGCAAGAACATAGTCTAGAAATGCCTCCACTGTGGCTTATAACACACCACTGGCCAATACTTACTCTCTGTGGCGTTTACTGTTTATGATTCTCAATACATGAGACGGTTTTCAGGAGCACTTGCAGTCATAATGGTTTCATTTAAAAACGGAATCATGAATAAGGGATGATTTGGGAAGTTACTGAGAGATGGAACTAAAGACATTGAAGTAAGTATTGATACAAAAAGAAAATAGTTTTGTATTGCCCAACAATTACTACACTAAATGTATAAAATATTTCATTTTTGAACCTTGTTTCAGATGGTCTTCAAAGAACTTGTACTGGTACAGTTACTATTAACCTTGACGGCTCCGACTGGGAACCTTCTGAACCTACTACAACAGGTGGCCCTGAATATCAAGTTACACCTACTACTTCCGAACTTGAAAATACTGTAAATACCAACGAAGGTGACAATGTCAATGAAGGACCAAATGTGGAAGGAGGAACAGGGGTTGGACCAGGCGTGCCCCTTATTGCAGATAATGTACATTTTGGTCCTGCTGGCATTGGACTGCTCATCATGGGATTCTTGGTCCTGGGATGTAAGTACTTTAACAGTCCATTTTATATGTGCCCCCTCAAAAGGAATTGTGAGAAGTTTTCTGATCTTTTGATAAAATATATTTTATAAATTCTTATTTTTTCCCATTATCAAGATATTTCTATATTTAGTGCTGGTTTTATAAAATAAAAAAGTCCAACTTCTTGACAGTGGAGGATGAAAACTTTTTTCATTAAGTCTCAGTGTAATGGGAAGTCTCATAAAATGCAGTTCAAATTGCTATGTGAGTGAAGTAGACAATGAGAAACAATTGATTAAGAGTCAGGAAAGCCTACATAGAGAAAATAAATTCTTATTTGGGTATTAACAGAACGAGCCTAATGGAGAAGAAAAGGGGGAACGCAATACAAGGAGAAAAAAAATCCATGGGCAAACCCCCCAGAGAATGAAGAGCTGGTCACTGACATAAAGGACTCCAGTAGGAAGAACCAGAGAATGTGCAGGACTGAGTGGTGACAGCCAAGACTAGAAAGATAGGCAGGCGCCAGACCCTGAAGGGATTTCATGCTCTGCTAAGACTTAATGGAAGGGAGCCACATAGACATAGGGTTAAATTTCAGCTCCTAAATGTAGTTCTCTGAGTCCTTCAAAGATTACCTAACTTGCTGATCCATGGAAACATTATGGTCACTAGAATAGACCTAGTCAAGATTCTAGCCACGAGGATATAATATGCACTATATTCTCTAAATGGTCTTCAACATTGCCTAGGATGATGATAGATATTAGAGTGGAGATGAGCTAGATCTTCCTGTCTCTGAGGAATGAGAAAGGGAGCTCCAAAATAAGTAAGTTGATATCTG
Source organism: Micronycteris hirsuta (assembly GCA_004026765.1). Classification (NCBI taxonomy): domain Eukaryota; kingdom Metazoa; phylum Chordata; class Mammalia; order Chiroptera; family Phyllostomidae; genus Micronycteris; species Micronycteris hirsuta. The sequence goes on from PVJI01023581.1 coordinate 15,263, forward strand.
CACATTACTATTAAACTGAATATTGCCATTCTTCAAATATAGAATCATAAAATCTCAGTGACAGGATACCTCAGGCACTAATTAAAACATACCTATATATATCAAGTCAGAGCACTCTGCATATGAAATATTTTTTCTACCTTCATTTTTTAATATATAAACAGCTGTACAATAGATATTTCACACTAAATTTATTAGTAGACAAAATTTTCTCTGATTTTAAATAACTTTCACCCTTTTAAAATGTATGATCAAAATTGAATTCATCTGAACCGCAAAGACTTTGACATGCTGATAGCACAACTTAAGGTGGAGGGTCTTTTTCCATAATTGAAAATGAATTTCAAAAAACAAGAAATTTATATGTGAAGTAATAAGATTTCATTCTTATTCACTCATAAGAAATAAAAATGACCATGAAAAGTTTTATTAAAGTAGAAAAAAAGGTTGAAAAAACATTCTTATCAAAATAAACCAAGGCAATAAAAATGCTAGCAAAGTTGCAGAATGTAATATAAAATATATAAGAAGACACAATCCTCTAATTTCCCCTGATTGGATATTTTAATTATTAACCAACATTTAAAACTTTAAAGTTAAATATTTTTCATGGTAACAATTGACCAATGAGCTGATTATTTCTACTGCAAAAACTATATAACTGTAACTTTGAGTTTGCTTTTTATATTGGTGACTACCTTTGGTTAGTATGGTTAATAAAATATTTATAAATTACATAATGGGCTTTGTATTCAAATACTTCTAGATTCAAAGCTATCTCTAAGCCTGATGTATTTTTAAGAAAGCAAAATATCAGGAATTCTTCTTCTCCTCTTTTTCCTTCTTCCTCTCTCTCTCTCTCTCTTAGAAATAAAATGTGTGTATTTATTACACTGAAAAAATGACCACTAACAATCACTCAGGCTTAACTCTGCTGAGTTAAATATATTAACAATAATTTGCATACAACAAATATAGTTTCCTAAACATCATAGATAAGTCATTGTACATGCACATTTTAAACATATTATGTATTTAGGACTCAGAAGTAACCTTGAACATTTTAAACAGCAAAATTATACAAAAGAATGACACTTGGAAGTAATACTGGCATAGGGCCCTGTGTTTGTATCCAGAGACACACCATAGAAATCTCAGGTTAAGAAAACCTTAAAAACTGTTTGGTATATAAGAATATTTTGTGGGTGGGGGGCGGGGAGTAGAGAGAATAACAGCTTTCCCTTTGGCTTCAGAGCGTCAACAGTTTGAAGTCATTAAAACCTGAATTAGAACCCCTAAAGGAGTCAGAATTCAGAGGCAGGAAACTCAGCGTGGCAGGGAGCTGTGTGGGTCCTTCACTCCCTCCACCAGGCCCAGCCCAGGTTCCCACCTAGAAAGAGCTGCTGAGGCCACTTCTGTTTCAGAAGGGTAGTCATGTGATGGTGTGAGTGGCGCCTTCATCTTACTGTCTGCAATGAGTGATGATTTGTGAGATGCTTTTCCATTTTAAAGCACAAATGTCTGCATCCCAGCAGAGGAATCTGCAGGCCCTGCTGGGAGTCTCAGGGCAACCTCTGCTCCCACAGGAGAGGTCCTGTGAGCAGGGAGCCTGGAGGGGGCCCAGCAGCCAGGAGCTCAGCTGTCAGTGGGCAGGCACCCCAGACTTGACTGTAGCCACCTTTCTACCATCAATTTTAATCAGAGCTGCCCTCTTTTCTCGGCCTTAGAATCTCACTGAAGGCTTTTCCCTATGAATGAATACATTTGGGGCACAATACGCTGTCCTCCAGGTGGGGTGGGTAGTGAGAGTGCAGACACTTCCTCTTCTCAGGACCCCAGGCTTGCCCAGCGTTTCCCTCTGTCTTATTACTCTCCTTACTGCGTTCCTCCCTGCCCGCATGCTTTCTTCTTTTTCTTTTACTCCTTATGCACTTTTTAAAGATTTACACATCCTTTCCTTCATATACCTATTCATTCCAAATCATTGGTTAAGATCATATTATATAAAAAGCCCTGGGGTAGAAACTTATATAGATAAGAAAAATCTAGTTGCTTAATAGAAAAAGACACTGTTAAGCAGTGTAATGTTCTTTATCTCTGCTTGAGTAAGTTCAAGAAAAGCTATCTGTCTAGGGGCAAATAATAGCCTCATAGAGGATAATGGCTGAAAGCATAAAGAAGGTCTTATTGTTGAAATAAAAGGTCAAGTGTGTGTGAAAGGACAAAAATAAAGACAAGAAAGAGGACACACAAAAATTCAAGCCTCTGGACTGGCCTTCCGAGCTTTCTTTTTCTCTCCTTTACTATTTTCCTGAGTAATGATGGGGAGGACACATCTGTTTCAATAGCATCACCCTATTTGCAATCTGAATCCCATATAAGAAATGAAAATTGATTGTAATCTAGTATACTGAAGCTCACATTGATTTTGTTATCTCACTGTTACTCGCGTTATTTTCTGACACCTTCATAATAATTTTAGGACCAAATGGAGTTATATTAGGGATTCAAATTTAATGACAAAAAGCTAGCCATTTTGTTTTAATATGGCCCAACTGCTAATTTCAATATCCCCATCCTCTCACCACCAGTGGTCCCATTTTTGCTGATCTGTTGTGACTGTGGAAGTGCCCCTTGTGGGGGAGCTGGCTTTGAGCCTGTCCCTGAATGTTCAGATGGAGCAATTCATTCATGGGCAGTAGAAGGACCACAGCCCCAGCTCATGGTAAGTGCCGATCTGTAAGAAACGGCCTATGGTCATCTCCTAAACTCAGCCTATGCACATGAAACCAGATGTGGGTGGTCACCCCCAGTCTATGGCGTTCTCTGTTCTGGGCTAGCCAATGGGGAAAATGGAGCGGGGTCAGGGGTGCATCAAAATTAGGTGGAAGTAGTCAAGGGAGGCGTTCTGAACGAGGTTCCTGTTTTAAATGGGTTTCAAAAGGTTCCTAAGTAGTATTCGTTCAAAACATCTGAGTTAATTTGACAACTAACCCAAGGTATAACTAGAGATAGAAAACTCAATACAAATGGCAAAGTACTGTTTCTTGTCTTTCAGGATTTGACCACTCTCCCTATACTACAAATACCATCGGATAATGCAAATGTGATTGAATGTGTTGACACTTCAGGTACAATGTTTTGGGGTTTTTTTATTTAACAACTCAAGTGACTCAGAAGGAATTTTGTTCTCTCTTTGCATATCTCACCATTTCCCAATTATTTCATGTGTCTTTAAAAGTGTTTCAATGATTCCTTTTTAAATGGTTGATTTGCTAATTAAATTATGAGGAAAACTACAGTATTATTCTTATATGTTAAATTTTTTAAATCACTCTCAATCATCAGAGAATATTTAGGAGATGACCTGATTAAGATGTCTATAGATAGGAAAGAATAACTAAATTGTAACCATGTGTCTATATTGGTTTGGGATTTTTATTTGTTTGTTTTGTTTTTGTTCAATAGAGCAACCCTTATTTACCCCCAAAATACGAGTTAGAATTAAAATACAGCCCAATTAAAGTAAATCTGTGCTTATTTATTGAGAATAAAATCTACTCCCCCAAAATACTAATTAGAACTAAAGTGCAACCCAATTAAAATAGATCTGTGCTCATTTATTGAGACTGGAATCTACCTCCACGATTCACGAATGGTTCAAAGTCACTCTGACTTCAGCTGCTCTCATGACAGAATTAAATACTGCAGCCATTCTCAGTGTCACCATAAATGTTGGCCTAAAGAGCTTTGTCCATGTTATGAAAATGAAAGTAAGTGGATGAAACACTATTAAAATCCTTTAAAGCTCTCATCTGAGGTGGTGGGCATGTGGTCGAGTCTCCCCTTGCGCGTGGGTAAGGCCGTCAGTGTAGCCCACGTTACAGCAGGGGTCAGAGCCAGTTCACAGGCTGACACCCGGGGACAATTAGATTTTCATGGTGAGTACCTACCACTCTTATTTTTAAAAATTAATTTTTAAGAACATGTACCTTTGAAGAGTTGTACCATCTTTCCTTGTTTCAAGGTAAGTAAATATTATTGATTCTCTTATTTTTCACTCAGTCTTCTTCAAACTTGTAATGAGGACTTTTCTACTTTGAACTCTTTAAAATTCAAGAGGCAGACATGTTCTTGACTTCTAGAACTGGACTTTATTCAAAGGACTGAACAAGCTAGTCTTTAAAACTATTTCTTCTCCTGATGTGTTGATTTTTTAGGTGGGGGTACTGGTACCCCCCACCTCAGAAACAGAAATTCATCCTTTTATATCTCTCTATTCATTGAGATCCAATCAGTTCTCAAGACTTGTTAAATTCACCAAGATTTAATTATGTATTTATTCTTTCATTAAATCAACAAAGCTTTACACAAACCTTGAAAAGCACAATGAGAGACATCAAAGTAATAGAAGTATAGAGAACACACTGACCCTAAAATCAAGATCTTTAAAATATTAAAGCATGGGACACCTTTCCCATGTCAACACTTCCCTGTCCATGGCTCTCCCGTAGTCCAGGCCATCATTTTATCTCCCGCACCTAGAATACTGTAACAGACTCCTACTCACCCCTCACATCCAAGTGCAGAGTCAATATCCCAAGCAAACCTTTCTCCTGGCCGTGGCCATGGTTGATTCTCTGAAAGCTGTCATTCAGGGCCTTGGCTGGAGGCTCTGTGCTTCTAGTACATTGGAGTATTGTCATACTATCTAACTTTTAGAATTTAGGATGTTTTCCCCCAATTTTTGTTAATTTATAGTCAAAATCTCATAATAATTATATGTGGTATAAGCTGGATACTGCAAATATCAGGGGAACGCTGTAAAGTATATGATTGTCTTATCAATATATTGTACACATGAAACAAATACAAAATAATATTGAATGTAAACTGTAATTTAAAAATTTTTTCATTAAAAATAAATAAAATAATCTCAAAAGCATGGGTTTTCGTAACCTCTATGTAGCCCTTCTCTTCTAGTACAGCATATAGTTACCAGAAAGTAATAAGAAACAATAATTAACAAATTAATTGATATTATTTTGAACTCAGTATCATATTTATTATTCCTGTATTTAAATTTAACCTTCATTTTTTGTTTTCTCACAAACGCATACTTAAATGAAGAAACCATTCATTAAAGTAAGTTACTGATTTTCAATCTATAATACACTACATGAAGTACTAAATTTAATTTTATTTATACTTTCAGGTATTTACACAAATGAGTATTGTGGAAGAGAAATGCAAGATATGGGAGAAGAAAGAATGAGAGGATTTGAACCAACCGATGGAGTTAAAACATCACGAGCACGTGACACATGTCAGGAGTATTCTAGAATATTAAGAAGAAATTCTATGAGGGAATGTAGAGAAGGAGGTCTGAATATGAGCTTCATGGAAAATTACTTCTGTCAGGTAAGGGCTCCAGCCCCCACACCTTCCTGTCCATCCCGGACCCAGGGCTGTGCCTCAGGCTCCTATTTCCCTACAGGGCTTTGGCAAGCATCTCCTAGCGGGGTTTCCAGCCTTGAGTCTTTATACCTAGAGATGCATAGTGCTGCTAAACAATACAGCTGAGACTGACCGAGGCCTGGTACTCCCCCACCTAAATACAGCCAGTGGTTTCTGTATGGCATGAAGTCCTACTCAGCAAATAAGCTTATTCACAAATTGGCCCTGCCCTCTCATCCCCAATTACTACTAAATGCACTTGCCAAGTGCCTTTGCCTTAGTCACACCAGTCTATTGCCCTCCGTGTCTTTGCTTATGCTGTGTCTATATTGGAATGCTTTCATCTGGTCATCACTCTCATAAACCCCTACCCATCTCCAAAACCCATTCAAATGTCACTGCCTCTGAAGTTTTATTAACTGTTTCATTGAAAATAGGATTGCTGTTTCCTTATCTGTATTTCTGTAATACACATTCTCCTCAACTTACAATGGTATTATGTCCCCTAAAGCCCCTCATAAGTTGAAAAGATTTAAATTGAAAATGCATTTAATATACCTAACTACTGAATATCCTAGCTTAGCCTAGCCCATATCTGCTGAATGCACATCACTTTTACAGCATCATGAGATAAAAAATTGTTAAGTTGAATCACTGTATGTCAGAGATCATCTGTACATTGTCTATACATTTTAGAAATATACCATTTCTAAAACCTTCGTTTTATATCTCTACCACACTTTCTGGTGCATCAAGTACACGTTCTCCACATTATGTTGCTAGTATCTAGCTCAGTTCCAGGCACACAATAGAAATTCCATAAGAGTGGGTTCAAGAGACATAGTACAATTCCAGAACATTCTAAAAACCAGTAAGAATTAATTTTGCCATCCTCAGGTAGAGACAGAATTACCCGTGGCTACACATTATGTGACACTGAAGCTTTAAGGAATTTTCTCTCTCTAATATACATATGCCCTTCTACATTTTGGCCTAAAATGCCTTCATGAACTCTCCTAAGTATTTAGATGATGGCTGATATTTTGAAATAAGATACTAGTAAAAGCCTTTCAAATCCCAGTGGATATAATAAGAGGACTGTTCCTGCAGTCCATAGGAATGCTACCTATCCAGGTCCCAACAAATTAATATACTTTCATGAAAAGTACAATTCTGCCTCCCAACTTGCACACTTACAGCTCCTTCTGCCCAGACCATTCTATCTGCTTTACTCACCATTACGTGATTCAAATCTCCGATCAAACATCACCTTTGGAGATGCCTTCCCTGACCATTCTACCTGAAAGCACAACCCCATCACTTCCTGTGCCTCTACCCCGCACTCACCGCCTCCTGACAAACGTGATTCTGTGTTGTCTGTCTCATCCTACTCAGCTGTAAGCCCTGCCCGAAAAGGACTTTATCTGTTTTGTTCATTACTTCATTGCTAAGTTCCTAATAGAATGTATTGCAAACGGTAAGGACTCAAAAACTATTTGGGAATGAAAGGGCTCAATGAGTTGGTTTTCTAGTGAATGCATTTCTGATACTTAACCTGAGAGTTTGCAGTCCATTATCATGAACACCAAAGATGAACTAAAAGTACACATGTCTGTGGGCTTCACTTTGAATTGAAGGAGATTCTAGTTTGAAAAGTTGTCATTGGTCACCTTCAATTTTGAATCCCAATGTGGCACAGACCCACAGTTAAATTTTTTCTGCTGTTTTGTGGAAAGAGCAACATTGAAATAAATTTCACAAATTCAACATAATCACTCAATCTGAAGGAAGGAAAGCACAATCCTGAATGAACTCAAATTAGCTCAAACAACATTTCTAATTAAGCCAAAAAAAATACACAATGGGGTATACTTCAAATTCAGCATTTTTAATTACCTCCTTCTAACTTGGTTACAAAATAATTCATGTGATTTTTTGTGTTTTTTGTTCAATGTGCACTCATATAAAGTCCATCTAAATAAATCTCTAAAATCATAATATATTTTAGAATGACAGTTAAAATAATTTCTAAGCAAATTCTTTCATGCTGTTATACGTTTTGTAGAGCATCTCTAGTAGATGTTAGAATTTTGTTTTTTTAATTTTTTCCTTGGTAATGTCCTGTAAAAAAAACTAATGATAAGGACTTCCATTACTGTTAAATATGCATTCATGACTTCATTTTCTCTTTCCTCTACCAACTTAGAAAGCATACGCTTACGCAGATGAAGACGAGGGACGCCCATCCAATGACTGTTTGCTCATATATGATAATGAAGGTGTGGGTTCTCCCGTTGGCTCTGTGGGTTGTTGTAGCTTCATTGGAGAAGACTTGGATGACAACTTCTTGGATACACTTGGGCCTAAATTTAAGAAGTTGGCAGATATCACCCTGGGAAAAAATGTTGATCCGTATCCAGACCTTGATCCCTCATGGCCACCTGAGAGCACTGGACCAATTTACCCTCCTCAGGAAGTAGAACCCTTTGCTAGCGGGTCCCCTCCCATCTCCCCACGTTACGGCACTACCACAGTCATTTCTGAGAGCACCTACCCCTCGGGACCTGGTGTGCAGCATCCCATGCCTATTCCTGATCCTCTGGGCTATGGTA
>PVJI01023582.1:0-23326 GCA_004026765.1 Micronycteris hirsuta
CCTGGGAGCGGGACGGGCAGGAGCTGCCCCAGGACACGGAGCGCGTGGAGACCCGGCCCGCGGGGGACGGGACCTTCCAGACGTGGGCGGCGGTGGCGGTGCCGCCGGGAGAGGAGCAGAGATACGCGTGCCTCGTGCGGCACGAGGGGCTGCGGGAGCCCCTGACGCTGCGCTTGGGTGAGGAGGGCGGGGGCGGGGCCGCTGCTCGGGGGCGGGGCCTCTGGGGACGTCGGCGGGTCGGGGCGGGGCCTGGGGGCCGGGCCTCACCTTCCTGCCCCTTTGCAGAGCCGCCTCCTCAGACCAACGTCATCATCGTGGGCGTCCTCATTGGTCTGGTCCTGCTTGGAGTTGTAGTGGCTGGAACTGCGATGTGGGGCTGGAGGCGCTCAGGTAGGGCGGGGCGGGAGTCTGAGTTTCTCGTCCCGCCGGGGGTCTCAAGCTCAGGTAGTGGTGTGTCCCGTTTCATTAAAGGGAAGTGTCATGTCCACTCCTGTGCTTGCCAGTCTGGAGCCCTATTTGCTAACATTTACAGTTTAGTAAGGCACGTGCGAGTGTAAGTGTTAGGTCGGAGTTACTCAAGAAACTAAACAGACGCAGCGAGCTAAGGAGCAGGATTTGTTAGCAGGAATAAGAGGGAAAGTGGGGCCAACCTAGGGAGGTTAGTGATACGGCCCTACGCCAGCAGAGTCCGTGTGTTATGGCTGCTGAGACGAGATCCTGTGGAGAAAAAGGGACAGGCATGACAGCTCTGTGAGAGAGAGAGAGAGGGAGGGAGGGAGAGAGAGAGCGAGAGCACTGACTCCTGCCTGGACAGGCTTTCATTGCTTTTCTGGGCACATTAGGTGGAGGATGGTTCTCATTTACTATGCACAGGTTCGCTGTAGGTGATTCCCTTTGACAGATAACAAAGGAAAGAATGTTGTTACTTCAAAGAGAAGGAAGGATGTTATAGGACCAGGGGAAAAGTGGTTGAACTGGTTACTCTCCATACTTGGGAGTTTTAGCACAGACTTTAGGAAGTTACTTTAGAGATATGCAGTAAACATTTGTTGCCTCAATCCAGGGTGAAGGATTTTTAGCAAAAGCAAGTCTCACTGCAGCCTAGGTACAAAGCAGGCCTGATTCCCCACGGGAAAACCTATCCGTGGGCATGCGGCATGCGTCCTACTGGCTTTTCCAAGTGGGAGCGGTGCTACATTTGCCACGCCACAAGAAACGATTTCCTATAGGTTAGGACTCGCTCAGTTATTTTAGGGCAGGGTTTTTAAGCACAAAAATCCACGAAGGGTAACTGGTTGGGTTGTCAGAGTCTGATTGGCTAGAGCTTGTTGCTGGGTGCTGTTTCTGCTGACCATTGTTCTCGATACAGCTTGTCAGGCCCAAGTTAAAGCTGCATCCTGTTGTGCTGGATAGGCCGACCCCAGACCCCAGTCTTAGTCAGGCACCCGTTTGCCCTGGGTAGGGTCAGCAGGCAGTTTCCCACAGTACAGTTTTCCCGCCTGGTGATTTTCCATTCCTCCTAGGCCTACCAAGGTCTGTCAGTAAGGGACAGATTTATCTTCCTGATGGTTCTGGTGATGGGGACCTGCTTCCCAATATCACAGGTCCAAGTGGAGGTTCCTTGCTGAGGACAGACCTGCGGGAGGGCGGTTGGTCCAGCTCCTGCACATGTACTTTTCTCAGGTTTCCTGATTCTGATCCAGAGAATTCTGGAAACTTCCCTGGGGTCCAGGACTAGGGCTTCCTTTAGGACTTCATTACCCTGCCTCCTCCCTGGTGTCTCACAGGATGTCTTCTGCCCGCAGGTGGAAGAGGAGGGAGCTACGCTCAGGCTGCCAGTGAGTATGGAGGGGGGACCCTGAGACCCTGTGACAGTGCAGACGGGAGCCCATGGGGGACCTCACCCTCATAGTTCCTCCTTTGTTCTCCTGTCCTGGGGCTCTGACCATGTCCTGTTTTGTGCCACCCAAGGCAGTGACAGTGACCACGGCTTGGATGTGTCTCTCACACCTTCTAACTGTGAGACCCTGACGTGGGGAGGGCTGGGGCGGAGGGGACGGGACTGGTAATGGGGGTCCTCTTGGACATTTTGAGCACAAGGTGGGCTGTTGGACAATGTCACCACCTACAGAGACTTATTGAAATTTGTTCACAGTTATTTTCTTCTCCAGCATGAGACAGCTGCCCTGTCGGGGAGTGAGTGACGGAAGGCTCCTCACACACATGCACCCACCAGCCCCTGTTTGTGATTCAGGGACATCTCACTTCTCCTTCTGCAACTGGCATCTGAATGTCAGCGCTCCTATCAGCATCACGTGAGGGGGTAGGAGGTTGGCGCACCCCGTCCCCTCCCCACACTCTCCTGTTCCCTCCCCATCCCTGCCTGTACTTCCTGTGCTCTCAGCTGCAACTTCTTACTCCTCTATTAAAGTAAGACTCTGGATGTAAATTTGTTTTTTCAATTCTTGCCATGAGCAGTTGATGTGTTAATTAAAAAGGTGAAGATACTAATTTTTAAGAGGAAATAAATGGAATCATCGAGAAGTTTCCAGAACCCATGTGTTTGCTGTGCTGAGTCTGTTGCAGGGACAGGAGAGGCTGGGAGGACCGAGCATGGACGGGGCTGTGCCCAGTCAGTGCTCAGTGCATCGTGGGCTTTGACATGGTCCCTCCTCGACTGGGTCCCCCTCTGCCCCTTTGTCCTTGTTCCTTCAGTAGAACCTTGTCCCAGCAGGACCTGTGATCACAGGAACCCAGACATCACCCAGGCCTTGTAAGCTGTCCTGGTGAAGCCCGTCTCCAGGACGGGGGGGCAGCGAGGGCTCTGTGTGGCCGGGTCAGCTGAGGCTCAGGCCTGGGTTGGACCCTCAGCCCCGTCTTCTGGGTCTTTGTTTGTCGCTTTGTTTGTGTAGAGCAACAGGACTGTGTGTGTCCTTGTTAGGAGTCCTGGTCTCATTCTCCTCTGGGTGGCCCTGTCTGTCAGCAGCAGGTGTTTTGCCTGTCACTGTCCCCACCAGGCCCAGGGGTCCCTGCACACAGGACTCTGTGGTGTGGGGAGATGAATTGTCAGACTCATCCTGCTCTTGCCTCCTGTAGGGCTTGGCTGATCTTTCATCTGTTCCTAATCTCTCACAGGAACCGGGTTCTGGACTGAGCAGAGCTGGGGTCCCATAATTTCACATCTTAGATAAGTCCCTGTTGGAATTCTGTGCTGCTGGCCCCGTATTCTCTCCCTGCCCTTCGCTCTAGTGCTGGCTGTGGTGCACACTCCAGGATGCACAGAGCGGGGTCTGTGGATTCGGGGGAGCAGCTCCGTGAGGAAAGTTTGGGGGCATCGATGTCAGTGCGAGTGCACGTGGGGCCGTAGCTGCACAGAGCAGCTGTGGTTGAGGCCACGTGAATACAGACACTGCCTGTAGCATGGGGAGGTGCCCTACCCTGACCATCCATGAGCCAGTAGTGGCCGTGTGACAGACGTGTGGCACTGGTTTTGCATGTGGGGACTTCACTGAAGCACAATCAGGATCACTGCCGGCCTCGCGGGGCACGTGCTGTGTGGGAGGGACAGTGGGTGTGAGCACAGCACACAGGGAGGTGTCTGTGGGAGGGTAAGTGGTCTGGGAAGACGCAGAGGGGATGGCAGTCCCCAGTGTGGGCTGTGGGGACAGGAAAGGTGGCTGTTTGATTTGGGTAGTCAGTGTGGCATCACTGGGGAGGTGGCCTTGAAGGAATATTTGAAGGACATGAGGCAATGTCTATGAGGATGTCTGGAGGAAGTTCTGTCCAGACAGGGGACCCTTCAGTGCGAATGCCTCAGGACAGCGATGTGTCTGGTGTCTGGGAAGCTCAGGGAGACCAGTGTGGGGTTGAAGCAGAGGGTGATGGAGATGAGACAGAGGCACGGCCAGACCATGTGGGCCTGGAGGACGCTGGAAGGGCATGACTGTGCTCTGAGTGAGGCAGGTGTCAGAGGACAGTTGACAGCAGGAGGCAGACATGGCCTGATGTCCCATTTAATGGATCACTGTGGCTGCTGTGCTGAGAACAGACTTGGGAGGCAGGGAGGCAGTGTGGATGCAGGAGGGGTCTGTGCCGGGCTCCCGGCTGGGGATGCTTCCTGGGGTGAGTGGCAAGAATAGTGGGAGGCGGGTGGGGGGGGTCTGGATACCTTCTGAGGGGGACTGGACAGCATCCCTAATGCTTAATCTGGGCTATGAGGGAGAGGAGTCAAGGTCACCAAACATCTCAGAGGACAAAAGCAGAGCCACGGAGTTGTCAGCAGAGATGGGGACACTCTGGTAGCAGCGTATTAGAGGGGACATCACAGACGTTCATTGTCAGAGACGGTGGCACTGAGATGTCTGTTAGAGATACAAGGGAGTCATCCGACTGTCAGTTGGACCGCTGAGTCTGGAGATCGGGAGAAGTGCGGGCTGGACAAATACATTTGGGAGGCCACACACATAAATGCTATTTAAAGCCGTGAGCATGGGTGAGGTCACCAAGGGAGTGACAGCTACAGAAGACCAAGGAAGGAGGACTTAACCCAGGGCCTCAGTGCTGAGTGATCTGATTGCGCCACACGCCAGAGCCTCCTGCACAGTTCTACCTCCGTCTAGAAGGCTGTGGAGCTCGGAGTCCCAAATTTTGTTGTGCGCAGGAATCATCTGGACATTTTGTTAAGACTCAGGAAGTCTGGAGCAGAGAGTGGGATTCTGGATTTATAACAAGGCTGGTGCGGATGCTGCTGGTCTTCAGGTCACACATTCAGCAGCAGGAACCCAGACAGGATCCCACAGGGTGTGCGTCAGCCTCACCTGCAGGGCTTGTCACACAGGTGGTCCTGGCCTGGGGCCTGATCCCCTGAGATGTGGGCCGGGGGGAGGCCTGGGGTTTGTAAGAAGCCCCACATGGGACCCTGGGGCTCAGCCGGACCGGGACCACTGAGGTCAGCGACGGAGCTCAGGGTGGGGAGGGGTCTTCAGTCCACATTTAGAGGTGTTTTTATTTTTTTCTGAGAAAGAAAAGGGAGGACATACATTGCCATTTATGAGATGTGATGTTGCGAGTTACAGTCGTTCTCTCTACCACGGGGTAGAGTCAGGTGGAAGGTTTAGGAGTTCAGCCCCAGGTCAGCATAATAAAGTCTCTGAATGAAACTGTTCCCCAGGTATATTTCTGGGAGCAAACCATGGAATCCTAATTTTTTCTAACTTAGCTATAAAAGAATATGTTGAGTTCTAGTGTTTTTTGGGGGGAATGCCATAAAACACACCAGAGGCCACACAGCAGTATAGGGAACGAGTCTGCATGGCAATGGTGAATGTAGCTTGGCCTTGCTTTGGAAAACCAACAGGTGCAAGGCGGCACACAGGAGCCAGGCCCACAGATCAGCTTACCCATGGGGGACAGGCCTGCATTATATCTAGGCTGCTTTGAGCTTGCTTTTGCTAAGACTCCCTCACCCTGAGTTAAGACAGCAGATGTTTAATGTATATTTTTGAAGTAACTCCTTAAAGTCTGTGCTAAGCCTTTCCAAGAACGGAATGTAACCAGATCACTTTTATTGTTCCCTTGCATTTGCAACATTCTTTTCTTTGTTTTCTGTAAGAAGTAATCACTTAAAGCAAACCTGAGCATAATGAATGAGGACCTTCCTTGATGTGATGCTCCCAGAAAGGAATAAAAGCCTGTGCAGGCAAGGGTCGGGCCTCTCTCTCTCAGAGAGTGGCCATGCTGTCCCTTTTCCCCATAGGACTCCTGCAGTCTGTGATTTTGTTCATCGTATCTATAACACTGTGGACACCGCTGGCCAGAGTCCACATCACAGGAGCAACCCAGAGCCCAGCCTGGGTCAGGTCCCACACAGGCCCCGCTGCCGGGCACAGCTGTCACCGCTCACCCCGCCGACTCCCCTGAGGTGGGACCCTGGGCCCTGCAGCTCGGACTTCTGTCTCTGCTGCTCCAGCACTGGACACTGTTGCTGCCACTCCCGCCACCCTTGCCACGTGCACTCTGCACAGTCCCAGACTCTCTGTGTCACCACATCCTGAGGCAGAGTCTGGCATGTGGTCAGCTGACTGGTGGAGCCTCATGCCATGTCCAGATGCATGAATGTTGGGGAAGTGGGTTTCCCTCTTTCATGGTGGGATGTGGTCTCTGCCTCCCACCAGGACTCTTCTATTTTGAGAGCACAGTTATAAAAGTTTACTGCGGACGGTGAAGCAAGGAAGGGCCTAGAATAGAAGAAGCAACAGGGGACGAGGTGGGGCTGCTGTCAGCTCCCTGGGGAGTCAGGGAAAAGGCGGCCTTGGGGACAGTTGGGGGGTTAGACCTGGATGAGCTGCTGCTGCCCAGTGCTCCCCTGGTGCAAGTCTCCTGGGGTCCCTTAGAGTTTAGGAGATGCCTGCCTATGGGGGAAGGAGAGGGGTGGGGGGAGGGAAAAGCACAGTCGGGCTCCAGGGAGGGAGATCGTGCCCACCAGGACTCTAGGTGTGGCACCTTCCCATGTCGGAATAGAGGTCAGGGCTGGGGTGGGGGGTGGAAAAGAAAGACACATTTCGGTCCTTGGAGGAAAGATCTGAGACTGGAACTTTCTGGTACAGGCACTCGGGTTTGGTTGGAAGAACATGTGACCAATAAATAACATCAAGTATAGGGTGCCTTGCCTGCTCTTGCTCTGAATTCTTTGTGGGATGGTGATAGATGTTTTCCTCCATTCTCCCAGTTCTCTGATTCTCAGACACCAGCTGTGTTTCCTACAGTTCAGCTCAGCTCCAGCGTGAACTCCCTGGATTAGCCTCAGACCCCACACGGTCAGGGTCCGTCCCACCAGACTGCCCTCCCCTCAGAGCAAGTCTCAAGTTCTGGCCCCATGTTACCTGCACTTCTGTCCGACTTGGCTACAAAAGGTAGGGGCTACTCACCAAGTTCCTTAATTTCCTGGATCAACTCACAGAACTCAGGAAAATGCTGTGCTTACTGTACATTTTATTATAAACAATACAAGTGAGCAGCCAGATGAGGAGGGACATGGGGCCAGTTGGGGAAGGGTCCCGAGTGCCGGAGCCTCTGTCACGATGGAGTTGGAAAGTGTCACTCCAGCCCCCAGCACGGGGGTGGGTTCACTACTTCAGAAGCTCTCTGAACCCCATTATTAGGGGTTTTTATGGAGGTTTTGCTATGTAGACAGATTTGACTAGATCCTTGGCCATTGGTGATTGAACTCAAACCCCAGCCCCTCTCCCAGAGGCTGGGCAGTGACGCTGAAAGTTCCGATCCTCTGATCAAACGCTCTTTCTGGTGACCGGCCCCCATCCTGAAACTGTCCAGGACCCTCGGCCAAGCACCACCTCATTAGCGTCCTTGTCACTCAGGAGATTCCAAGGGTTTAGGAGCTCTGTGCCGGGAACCAGGGAAAACACCAAATATGGGCAGACCTCAGTTCCCGAATGTCTCCCATCTCGAACAATTCAGTTCATGACCAAACTGTTTATGGAAAATATATCTCAGTTGTCGAACAAAGTTTTCATTGCTCACCTGAAAACCCTTTCAGGCTGATACCTGTATGATCAGCTGCCTGTATGACTGGGATTTCAAACAAATCCCTTCTCAAACAGAATTCAGAAATGAATTAAGTTTGAGAAGTGAGGTTTTGATGCATGTTTGTGTTAGACCAACACAAAGGGATAGGAGGAATGGGGTAAAAGGTACAGGTCTCTGACTGCAGACCCACGAGCAGGAACGAGCATCATAACAGTTAGAAGACGCGGGTGCACGGCCAGAGCCCGTTCAGTCCCCGACAATGAGCCAGTCCGTCTTCCGTGTGAGCGCATAAACACGGCCCAAATGTTTATGAAAACTGCCCCACAGTTTTCGTCAGAGGGGAGATTCAAATTAAGGCATAAAGTGATATCACTGCACAACTCCCAGCACAGAGAAAATTAAACTCAGACAAAATCAGTTCTTGGCAAGAATTGGGACTAATTCTATCTCTCATTATTGCTAATGCAAGAGTCAGTTGATTCAAATAATTTGAAAATGTGAAACATTGCGCTTCCTCCCACAACCAAAAGAAGGATAACAACCAATCTAAAAACAATAAACAACCAGAAGTGCCAGAAAACCAAACTGCATGGAACTCTGACAACCAAGGAGTTAAAGAAACATTTATCCAGACCAGTACGTGGGGTGGAGACAGGCAGAGAGGAGGTGCAGGAAGGTGGTGGACTGGGCGGGCGAGGCGGGGCTGGCTGAATGGGAAACTAAAGACTGAAAGCGAGCTGTGGACTACTGTGCGGGTTGCCATGACGGGAGAAACTCCCAGTGTCAGATGGGAAAGCTCGTTGGATGGCTAGAGCGCAGCAAGTGAGCGGCATTGTTCCCTCTCTGTCCCCTCCCCCACAGACAGCACCACAAAGCAGTGACTTGGGTTCCCTGTCCTGGCGAATACCTAAAGCCCCACTCTCCTACAATATAACAGGTGCATGGAAACAAAGAAATATGGCCCAAATGAAAGAACAGATCAAAATTCTAGAAAAAGAGCTAAGTGATGAGGCGATAGACAACCTATCTGATGCAGAGTTCAAAACACTGGTAGTCAGGATGCTCACAGAACTGACTGAGCTCAGTCGCAAAATTAAGGAACAAACAAAAATAACCCAAAATGAAATAAAGCAAAATATACAGGGAACCAACAGTGAAGGGAAGGAAACTGGAACTCAAATCAACAATTTGGAATAAAAGGAAGAAATAAACGTCCAACCAGAACAGAATGAAGAGACAAGAATTTTAAAAAATGAAGGGGGGCTGAGGGACATCTGGGACAACTTTAAACATTCCCATATCCGAATCATAGGGGTGCCAGAAGGAGAAGAACAAGAAGAGCAAGAAGTTGAAAACTTATTTGCACAAATAATGAAGGAAAACATTCCCAATCTGTTGAAGGAAATAGACTTCCAGGAAGTGCGGGAAGCTCAGAGAGTCCCAAAGAAAATGGACCCAAAGAGGAACACACCAGGGCACATCATTATTAAGTTACCTGGGATTAAAGATAAGGAGAGAATCTTAAAAGTAGCAAGAGAAAAGGAGAGAGTTGCCTACAAAGGAGTTCCCATAAGACTATCAGCTCATTTCTCAAAAGAAATCTTACAGGCAAGAAGGGGTTGGGAAGAAATATTTGAAGTCATGAAAGGCAAGGACCTACATCCAAGATGACTCTATCCAGCAAAGCTATCACTTAGAATGGAAGGGCAGATAAAGTGCTTCACAGATAAGCTCAAGTTAAAGGAGTTCTTCATCACCAAGCCTTTATTATATAAAATGTTAAGGGACTTATTTAAGAAAAAGAAGTAGATCAAAAACTATGAAAAGTAAAATGACAAAAACCCCACAACTATCAACAACTGAACCTAAAAAAATGAAAACAAAAACTAAGCAAACAACTAGAACAGGAACAGAATCACAGAAATGGAGATCACACGGAGGGTTATCAAAAGGGATAGGAGGAATGGGGTAAAAGGTACAGGGAATAAGAAGCATAAATGGTAGGTACAAAATACACAGGTGGAGGTTAAGAATAGTATTGGAAATGAAGAAGCCAAAGAACTTTTACGTATGACCCATGGACATGAACTAAGGGGTTCGGGGAGAATGCAGGTGGGAGGGTGTGTGCTGGGCAGACGGGAATAAAGGGTGGAAAATGGGACAACTGTAATAGCATAATCAATAAAATATGTTTTTTAAAAAAGAATAAAAATAAATAAAATCTTTAAAACACACACACAAAAAGCAAAAACAATCGTATTAGCCTCAGCAGTCTTGAGAAAGGAGAATAAAGTTGCAGGAATTACACTACCTAATATCAAATGGTATTACGTGGCCACTGCAATCAAAACAGCCTGGTACAGCATAAGAAGAAGTGTATAAATCAATGGAACAGAAGAGAGAGCCCAGAAATCCACCAATGCCTATATGGTCAATTAATATTTGGCACAGGGTACAAGAGCATACAATGAAGTAAAGACAGTCTCTTTTATAAATGTGTCAGGAAAATTGGACAGGTACATGCTAAAAATATAATAAATTAGACCACTGATACACACTATACACAAGAATGAACTCAAAATGGACAAAAGACTTAAGTACAAGTCACGAAGCCATAAAAATCCTAGGGGAAAAAAACACAGGAAGTAAAATCTCAGATATCTCTCATAGCAATATTTTTCCCGATATGTTTCCTAGGGCAAGTGAAATAAAGGAACAAATAAACTGATATTTATTTTTAGCTCATCAAACTGAAAATTTTCACAGCACAAGAAACCGTCAACAAAATGAAAAGGTAACCCACTATATGGGAGCACATATTTGCCAATGAGACATCTGATAAGGGATGAATTTTCAAAATATATAAAGAACTACACATTCAACACCCGGAAGACTAACAATCCAATTAAAAAAGGGGTAAAGGATATGAATAGGCAGTTCTCCAAAGAGGACATGCAGATGGCCAATAGACATATGAAAAACTGCTCAGTGTCTCTAATCATCAGAGAGATGCAAATTAAAACCACAATGCTATCACCTCACACCTGTCAGAATGGCTGTCATCAATAAACAAAGAAGTGCTAGCCAGGATGTGCAGAAAAGAGAACTGCTTGCACTGTCAGTGGGAATGAAGATTGGTACAGCCACTGTGGAAAACAGTGTGCAGACTCCTAGAAAATTAAAAATGGAACTGCCTTATGACCCAGCGATTCCACTTCTGGAAATACATCTGAAGAATCCCAAACACTAATTTGAAAGAATATATGCACCCTATGTTCACTGCTGCATTGTTTACAATAGCCAGACATGGAAGCAACCCAAGTGCCCATCAACGGGGGATAGGATAAAAAAGCAGTGGTACATATACACAATGGAATATTGCTCATCCATAGAAAGAATGAAATCTTTAGTGGCTACATGAACAGACCAAGAGGGTGCTATGCTAAGTGATATAAGTCAAGCAGAGAAAGACAAACACCATATGATATCACTTATATGTGCAATCTAATGAACAAAATAAACAAACAAAATAGAAACAGGCTCACAGATACAGAGAACAGACTGACAGGGTCAGAGGGGAGGGGTTTGGGAAGCCGGGTGGAACAAGTGAAGGGATTAAGCAGTAGAATGGGTAGTTATAGAACAGTCCCAGGATGTGGATTGTAGCAGAGGGAACACTGTCAGTGACACCGTGATGAGTGTGTGCGGGGCCAGGTGGGCACTTGAGGCGGCAAGGGGACCACTGTGTGAGGTACGTGGTTTTCTGGCCACTTTGCTGAACATCTGGAACTGATAACGGGATGGTTATGAATGTACACTGTGATTGAAAAATAAAATAAAATTTAGCCCTGGCTGGTGTAGCTCAGTGGATTGAGCGCGGGCTGGGAACCAAAAGGTCCCGGTTCGATTCCCAGTCAGGGCACATGCCTGGGTTGCAGGCCAGGCCCCAGTGAGGGCCACGTGTCTTTATATTTAAAGACTTAAATATAAGTCTTTATATTTAAAGACTTAAATATAAGGCAACCATACATTGCTGTTTCTTTCCCTCTCTTTCTCCCTCCCTTTCCCTCTCTCTAAAAATAAATAAATAAAATCTTAAAAAAAAAAAAGCCACTTTGTTATCCTAAAAAAAAATAAATAAAATAAAATTTAAACTTAAAACGCAAAAATACTAAAAAATAAAAGGTATATTATATATGTAAATATATAATCTTATTAATAATTTTATATTGATTCATGCTCAATTAACAATACTTTGCATTTATTGGGTTTAAAATATATTAATTTCATCTGTTTCTTATTAGTTTCTTCATGTGACTACTAGAAAATTTGATATTAAATATGTATCTCCCATTATATTTCTAGTAAATAGTGCTGCTCTGGTTGATGTTGGTTGGCTACCAGTTGGCCATTTATTCCTTAGATTCTTCAATTTAAGCATCTTGCTGACCAGTGTCTCCAGGCCCTTCCCTGTTATTACCTAGAGATTCCACCAGAGGGCTTCTCACCTTTTGATTTTACTTTTTTTTTTTTGGATCCTGCTTTCTTTCGTTTTTTTTTTTTTACTTTATTGTTGTTCAATTACAGTTGTCTGCATACTCTCCCCTCCCTTCCTCCTCCAATCCCACCTCCCTTCCCTGCCTCCCTCCCCACCCTTGGTTCTGTCCATGTGTCCTCTATAGTGGTTCCTGAAAACCCTTCTCCCCATTGTCCCCTCCCTCCACCCCCCTGGCTATTGTTAGATTGTTCTTAATTTCAATGTCTCTGGTTAAGTTTTGCTTGCTTTTTGCTTTTGTTGATTATGTTCCGGTTAAAGGTGAGATCATATAGTATTTGTCTCTCACTGCCTGGCTTACTTCACTTAGCATACTGCTCTCCAGTTCCATCCATGCTGTTGCAACAAGACCACTGTAATCAAAACAGCTTGGTACTGGCATAAAAACAAACAGATAGACCAATGGAACAGAATAGAGAGCCCAGAAATAAACCCAAGTCTCTATGGGCAGTTAATCTTCTGCAAAGGGGGCAGAAGCATGAAATGGAATAAAAATAGCCTCTTCAACAAATGGTGTTGGGAAATCTGGACGGCTACATGCAAAAAAATGAAACTCGAGCACCATCTTACACCATACACAAAAAGATATTCAAGGTGGATAAAAGACTTAAATATAAGTCGTGACACCATAAAAGTCGATTTTTACTGTTTTTGACAGTGGATCTATTCTGTGTGTGTACAGGGAATAAGCAAAAGTAGGTTTACAGTTCTCAGTACATGAAACAGAGTTAATAAACTATTGTGATCATCGTAACCCGCAAGTCTTTTTCCATATGAACGACTTTGACCACACTGTATATGTGTATTTGATTAGTCTGTCGTGCTCCTGGCACTGCGCAAGGCTCTGGGGTCACAGCTGTGGTTCCTTCCATCAAAGGTCTTTTCATCTATCACAGAAGGCTGTGCACAGAACTAGGAGGGATGTGATAAAAGGAAGAAAACCCATTATACTGATGTGCAGTATAGATGTCTACATGATCTTTAACTTTCTGGGGGAACTCTTTCCTTAGTAATTAATAAATAGTTCAAGTGACCAACCACATAACTGCAGGAATTCAGGTGGTCTAGTTCTCCCCCCCAGGATTTCCTGGACAGAGAGGTGATGCAAGTGTGTGCTTACCTATGCCAGGTGGCCCGCATCGTCCCTTGCCCCACCTTCTGCAACAAGCACAGTGCTCTGGTTGACTTGGGGCAGCTTCACTTTACCAGGTTTCTTACTGGCCACCCCTTTGCAGGCTCTGGACTTCTGTCACCTTGCTGGCAGCTGCTCGCTTCCCTGGAACTCTCCCCTCCTGTCTCCTGACCCCTAAATCTCAGAGCCTCAACCTCCATCTCCTGGGAAGAAACTGAAAATGTTCAAACTAAATTCTTCCTTCCTTTGTATCTGTAGTAGTTTGAAATTTACACCTTAAAAGTAAGCCTTAAGAAAATATATAACTGGTCTCATTACACTCTGGAGCAACAATTTGAAATGGTGGTAGGAAAACCCCTAAATTGGACATTTAAAGGTAAAGATATAGCTCTTCCCGTTTAAAAAGACATATTCTTGAAAAAAATTCATCTCTCTTTTGGGAAAGGCCAAGTTCCTGTTTCTCCACACCCACCCCACCCTTGTTTTCTGTGCTTTGGTAGCAGGCGGCCCCCTGGGTGGGAGGCGGTGGTGCAGTGTGTGGTTCTGATAAGCCTTTCCTGAGTGACCAGTGATGCTGAGCATCTGCTCCTGCACTTACTGAGTATTCGTGTGTCTTCTTCGGAGAAGTGACTGTTCACGTCCTTAGCTCCGTCATTTATATTGTTTTTGGTGTTGTTGAGTTGTAGGAGTTCCCTGTACATTCTAGATGTTAATTCCTTCTCAGATATATGATTTTAAAATATTTTGCTCATTTAGAGAGTTCACTATTCCTTTGATAAACAAGTTTTTTAAATTTTGATGAAATCCAATTCTTATTCCAGTTCTTTTTTACCCTGGTGTCATATAAGAAAATCATTGCCAAATTCAATATCATGTAACTTTTTCCCTATGTTTTCTCCTAAGAGTGTTACAGTTTTCATTCTCACACTTAAATCTTTGAGTTAGTTATTATGTATAGTGTGCGGTAAGGGTCCAAATTCATTCTTTCACATCTAATATCCAGTTTTCTCAGCACCATTTGTTGAAATAAAAATTGTCCTTCCCCCATTTAATTGCCTTGAACTCGTGTTGTAACTTATCCGACCACATAGGCAAGAGCTCATTCCCGGCCTGTTCGCTGTGCGGTCTGCGCGCCTGTGGCCGCCCTGGGCTCTGTGGTGAACGTGCAGTGAGGGGGCGGAGCCTCTGACTCATTTCTTCTTCAAGATTGTTCTAGCAGTTCAGGGTTGTTTGTGATTCCTTATGAATTTTGGGATAAATAGTTTTATTTCTGAAAAACGCATCATTAGGATTATGGTAGGGATTGCACTGAATCTGTAAATTGCTCTGGGTAGTACTGACATTTTACTAACATTAAGTCTCCCGATCCGTGAACGTGGGACATCTGTCTATTTATTTATGTTCTTTAATTTCTTTCAGCAACGTTCTGTAGTTTTCAGTGCACACAGCATTCACCTCCTTGGTTAAGTTAATTCTTAATCATTTTATTCTTTTTGATGCTATTATATATGGAACTCTTTAATTTCTTTTTGGGTTATTATGGATGTTTAGAAACACAGCTGATTTTTTGTGTGTTGATTGTGTATCTTGCTACTTTGCTGAATTCACTTTTCATTCTATCAGGTTTTTGTGAAATATTTATGATTTTCTACTGATAAGACTGTGGCATATGTGAAGAGAGATCATTTTCCTCCTTCATTTACAATTTAGATGCCTTTTGCTTCTTTTTCTCACCTAACTGCTCTGGCTAGAGTTTCTAATACCAGTGGGAACAGAAGTGGCAAAAGCAGGCGTCCTGGTCTTCCTGAAACCACAGGGAAAGCTCTGTCTGTCATCGTTAAGTACAATGTCAGCTGTGGAGTTTTCATGTATGGCTTTTATTTTGTAAAGGTAAGTTCCTTCTACTCTTAATTCTCTAGTGTTTTCTTTTTATCACAAAAGATTGTTGGATTTTGTCAAGCGCTTTTTCTGCGTCTATTGGGATGGTAATTTGGGTTTCCCCCTTCATTCTGCTAATTGGTATTTATCATTGATCAGTTTGGTATGTTGACCGCACTTGCCGTATATTACTTTTAACAGGCTGCTGGATTCATTTTGCTAATATTTTGTTGATTTTTGCCTCGATGTTTATAAGGGATATTGGTCATTTTTGCAGTGACTTTGTCTGGGTTTGGTATCAGGGTAGTGCTATCTTCAAAGAATGAGTTAAGATGTGGTCTCTCTTCTTCAGTTCTTTGCAAAAAAAATGGAGGTGGTTTGGTATTACTTCTTTAATACTTAGTAGAATTCACCAGCAAAGCCATCAGCTCCAGGGCTTTTCTTCATCAGGAGGTTTTTGATTACTGATTCAATCTTCTTATGAGTTACAGGTCTACTGAGATTCTCTATTTCTCGTTGATACAGTCCTGATAGGTTCTGTGTTTCAAGGAATTTGTCCATTCCATCCAGGTAACCGAGTTGTTGGTTATGCAGTCGTTCACAGGTCTCTCCTTTAATTCCTTCTACTCCGTGGCATCAGTAGTGGTGTCCCCTCCTCACTTCTGACTTTAGTCATTTGATCTACTCTTTTTATCTTAGTCAAGCTACATAAGATTCTCAATTTTGTTAATCTTTCCAAATAACCAATGTTTGGTTTTGTTTATTTTCTCTATTGATTTTCTCTTCTGTTTCACTTAGCTCCTCCCTAATCTTTCTTTTCCTTCATCTACTGACTTTGGGTTCAGTTCTCCTTTTGCTAGTTCCTGAAGTTGTAAAGTAGGAGATTAATTTGAGGTCTTCTTTTTTTGTTGTTATTTTTAAAAGTATATAATCCTTATTATAGTTTTCCCATTACCATTTAGTCTCCTTATGTACCCCTACCCCCAGCAATCACCACCCTGGTGTCCATGCCCATGAGTCCTTTTACCTTTTTGCTCCATCCCTTCACCCCTAACCTCCCCCGGCCACTAACTGTTACCTGTTCTCCATCTATGAGGCTGTCTCTGCTTTGCTTGTTATTTCAGTTTGTTCATTGGATTCCACATATTAGTGAAATCATATGGTACTTTTCTTTCTCTAACTGGTTTAGTTCACTAAGCATAATATTCTCCAGGACCATCCATACTGTTGCAAAAGGTACAATTTTGTTCTTTTTTATGGCCAAGTAGAATTCCATTGTATAAATGTCCCATAGTTGTTTTATCCACACATCTACTGATGGGCACTTGGCCTGCTTCCAGATTTTGGCTATTGTAAAGAACACTGCAATGAACATAGGGATGTTTACGTTCTTTCAAATTACTGTTTTGGGTTCCTTTGGATATATTCCCAGAAGTGGGATTGCTGGGTCAAAAGGCATATCCATTTTAAATTTTTGAGGTATCTCCACGCTGCTTTCCACAGAGGCTGCACCAGTCTGCATTCCCACCAGCAGTGCAGAAGTGTTTCCCCTTTCTGCACATCCTCGTCAGCGCTTGTTTGCTTTTTATTGATGATAGCTATTCTGCCAGGTAGGAGACGGTATCTCATTGTGGTTTTTATTTGCCTTTCTCTGATGACCATTGTTGTTGAGCATGTTTTCATACGTCTATTGGGCATCTGTATGTCCTCTTTGGAGAAGTGTGTTTTCAGGTTCTCTGTCCATTTTTTAATTGGGTTGTTTGTTTTTTTTTGGTGTTGAGCTTTTTGGTGATACTTTACATAGAGAACCCCAAAGATTCCACCAAGAAACTACTACAAACGATAAATGAATTCAGTGAAGTAGTAGGATACAAAATTAATATCCAGGAATCAATTGTATTTTTATATGCCAATAACAACTAATGGAAAGAGAAAGTAAGAAAACAATCCCAATCACAATTGCTACAAAAAGAATAAAATACCTAGGAATAAAACTAACCAAGGATGTAAAAGACTTGTACTCAGAGAATTACAAGACACTGAAGAAAGAAATAGAAGAAGATACAAATAAGTGGAAGCACATACCGTCTTCGTGGACAGGAAGAATTAACATCATTAAAATGTCCATACCACTCAAAGCAATCTATAGATTCGATACAATTCCTATCAAGATTCCAATGACATATTTTACAGAACTAGAACAAATTTTTCAAAAGTTTATATGGAACCACAAAAGGCCCCACATAGCAACAGTGATCCTGAGAAAGCAGAACAAAATAGGAGGAATCATGGCAGTACCTGATATCCAACTATACTGCAAGGCCATAGTCATCAAAACAGTATGGTACTCATGTAAAAACAGACACATAGATCAATGGAACAGAACAGAGAGCCCCAAATAAACCCATATGTTTATAATAAATTCATATTTGACAGAGGAAGCAAGCACAGACAATGGGCTAAAGAACAGTTTATTCAATAAATGATGTTGGGAAAATTGGACAGATATATGCAGAAAAATGAAACTAGACCACCTTCTTATACCATATAAAAGAATAAATTCAATGGACCATACACTTAAATGTTAGACCCAAAACCATAACAATCATAGAAAAAAAGAAATAAAACACATATTCAGCAAAATCTCGGACAGTGCTTGTGGCAATATTTTATCAAATATATCTCCTTAGGCAAGGGAAACAAAAGAAAAAAAATAAACAAATGGGACCACAATTATTTATTTTTTAAATTTAAGTTAAAAGCCATTTTCCCCTTCTTTTGATTAATTCAACTGAAAAACACACAGTGGAAATCAGTTCAAAGTCATAATGCTACAAAGTTGGCCGGGTTGACATTGCTATCAATAGCCTTTAGCAGGTCTATAAAACTTGCTTTGGTTTTGGAACAAATCTCCAATGGACACCTGTAATATGCAAGTCCTATAAAGTATTTCAATAGACTGAGGTTTTAACACTGGCTAAGCTATAAAGAAAAGCCCCAAACTATTTAGAACACACACACTCTGTAGTGGCAATTACAAGGAACATGAAAAGCGGTCTGTCACCGAGACACATGGCTTGCTTCTCTGTGTGCCTATTTAAACTTCCGACTCGCCCCAGCACCACCTGCAGGTCTCTGACCTTAAAGAGCACAGGCTTTCGTAAGAAAACAGCATATACAGTTCCAAAGAAATTGATAGAACACAATGGGGGCATAGAAGGCGGTAAAAGTCTCTGCTTGGGTGACTTCCTTTTCCCCCTTTGAAAGCCACTTTCCACCCCAGTGGCTATGTGGCTCAGACTGCATTGCCTGGCTCCTTGTCTTCATGTTACTTACCCATGATTCATTCCATTTATCACAGGCAATTCACACTACAAGCCAAATTCCCAAATTTTGATCTAAGGGAACTTCTGAGAAAAGTTCAAAGCTAGGGTGTGAGGGAGTTGCTTTTAATGGAGTGTGAGAAGGCAAAGAAGAAACTGAAGGAAATTTGCTGGAAAAAGAAAGAATTCAAGGAGCTGAGTGTAAATCTGAGACTGGCTCGTTCTAACTACAACCTTGTCCCTCACCTGCACACATTCTTCCTGGAGAGTTAGGTAACTCCGGTTTTTTTCTACAGGTCTAAAGGCTGCCTCTAGAGTTAAAAAAAAATATTCTATAGCCAAAACTCAAACTTTTAAAGTTATATATGTAATACATTACAGAAATTTGGGGGGAAAAATAAAACATTCACCATAATTCAAATATTACAATTTAAGCGTACTTTAAAAAAATGTACTTTATTTTTTATAACGGCTTTGGGTTCACAGCAAAAATTGAGTAAAACAGCCAGAAGAGCCTTAAAAAGAACAAAGTTGGGAAGACTCACACTTGGGGTTCCAAAACCTACTATAAAGCTACAGTAATCAAGTCAATGTGGTATTAGGATAAGGACAGATGCACAGATCAATGGAAGAGAATTGAAAGCTGAGAAACTCTTAGATTTATGGTCAACTGATACTGAAAAAGGGTGCTAAGACAATTCAATGGGGGAAAGAACATTCTTTTCAATAAATGGTGCTGGGATAATTGTATTTCCACAGGCAAAAGGTTACAAGGTTGGACACCTTTTCTCACACCACATACAACAAGTAACTCAAAGTGGATCAAGGACCTCAATGTAAGAGCTAAAACTATCAAATTCTTACAAGAAAATACAGGGGTAAATCTTCATTGACCTTGGATTAGGTAATAGTTTCTGTTTTAAAAAAATATTTTTTTATTTATTAATTCAAGAGAGAGAAAAAAAGAGGGAGAGAGAGAAACCTTGATTTGTTGTTTCACTTATTGACACATTTCATTGGTTCATTCTTGTATGTGCCCTGACTAGAGATCAAACCCACAACTTGGAGTATCCGGCTGATGCTCTAACCAACTGAGCTACCTA
The DNA here is from genome assembly GCA_004026765.1 of Micronycteris hirsuta. Classification (NCBI taxonomy): domain Eukaryota; kingdom Metazoa; phylum Chordata; class Mammalia; order Chiroptera; family Phyllostomidae; genus Micronycteris; species Micronycteris hirsuta. The sequence goes on from PVJI01023582.1 coordinate 19,537, forward strand.
GCCAGGACCTAAGCAACAGCTTCTTATGTGAAATTGAAAGCACAAGCCAACAAAGAAAAATATATAAATTAGACACCATGAAAATTAAAAACTTTTATGATTCAAAGGACACCATCAAGAAAGTGAAGAAATAATACATAAGATGGAAGAAAATTTTGCAAATTACATATCTGATCACAGGATTTATCTAGAACATATTAAGAACTACAACTCAATAAAGTCAACCCACTAATAAAATGAGCAAAGGATTCAAATAGACATTTTTCCAAAGAAGATAAACAAATGACCAATAGACACATGAAAAGATGCTCAACATCATTAGTCATTAGGGAAATGCAAATCAAAGCCACAGTGAGATGCCGCTCCCACCCCAAAGGAAGGGTAACAACAAGTATTAACAAAGATGTGAGAACGCGGAACCCTCGCGCGTTGCTAGAGGGAATATAAAACGGTGCAGCCGCTTTAGAAAACGGTCTGGCTGTTCCTCTAAAAGTTAAACAGTTACGATCTAATAAAAAATTCTAATAAAAAAACAATTGTTCACACAAAAGTGTGTACATGAGTGTTCGTGACAGCCTTATTCGTAACAGCCAAAGACTAGAAACAACCCGCATGTCCACCAACTAGTGAAAGCATAAACAAAATGTAGGAAATCCAAACAATGGAATATTATTTACAATGAAAAGCAACAAAGTACTGATAACATGCTACAACATGAATGAACATTGAAAATATTATGCTAAATGAAGCCAGGCATAAAATACCATTTATTGTATGATACCATTATATGAAATATCCGGAATAAGCAAACCGTAAAGACAGAACGTAGACCGATGGTTGTCTAGGGCAATGTGGGAAGTAGGGGGTGCGTACTAATGGGTATGAGATTTACTTATTTATTTTTAGAGAGAGGGGAGAGGGGAAGAAAGAGAAGGAGAGAATCATCAGTGTGAGACCAATCTGTTGCCTCTCGTATGTGCCCTGACTGGGGACCAAAACCCGCAACCCAGGCATATGCCCTGACTGGGAATCGAACCAGCAACCTTTTGCTTTGCAGAATGACACCCAACTGACTGGGCCACAGCAGCCCAGGAGGGTATGAGATTTCCCTTTGTGGTGATAACATGTTCTGAAGTGGGATACTGGTAATAGTTGTACACCTCTGTGACTATACTGGAAACCACTGACTTGTATACTTTAAAAAGGTGAATACTGTTATAAAAATTATTCTATTGAATAGAGGGGCATAAAACTCATGATAGACATCACTTACAATTTACTTATTCTCCGTTACACTGCTGTGGACATTTTTGTGCCCAGGCTTTTATAATATCACATAATTAAAAGTATAGCTTCTTCAAACAGGCTGATCTGTGAGAATCTTGGCTTGACAACATTGCAGGTGTATAATCTTGGGCAAGTCACTAATGTCTTTGTGCCTTAATTTCCTCATCTGTGACATGAGGTTATCAGTATTCACAGCTCTTGGGGTTCTGAGGATTAAATTAAGTGATGCATGCACGGGGCTTTGAATGGTGCCTGTCACATAGTAAACTTTCAACATTAGTAGCTGTTATAATCATCAATCTAGTTCCTATTATTTTCCTGTGATGATGTTCAGTAGTGTCACTGGGTCAAAAACCATGAACATTTATGTATCTGAACACATTTTGCCAAACCACATTTTAACATGTGTTGCCAGTAGTAAACATATGGCAGAGCCAGAGTAACCACGCCATCATCGATGCTGTGCTATAGGAGGTTTGCTTGGTTAATGTAATAGGATTTGTTCACTTTGTTCACTTTTGCTGCTTTTGACCCTTAGCAGCTTGAAACCCAACAGTTTCCTAATAATTCTACGAACACCTACAGGACGTGAAATCTGGGCAAGACCCTGTCCTGGGGGCTATAATAGAAAGTGAAATGAGTAAAAAAAAGATTTTGCATGAGGATGGCAAAGAAACATTTTAACTTAAGATAACTGTGATTTCGGGCAAGAGAACTACAAAGTATTCACGGGGCAGAGAAAAGACAGCAGTGCTTGAGCTAGCTCTTGAAGGATGGGCATAATTTCACATGGCAAGGGTGTGGCAAGAGTAAAATCAAAGCTGGTTAAGAGAACACGACACATCCCAAGACCATGTGGCTTGAGGACAAAGTGGCTGGGGAAGGGAATGGGGAGAGAACAAGACAAGCGTGTCCTAGGAGCACAAAGACGACCCTCTACAACAGAGCCAGTGACCCTGTGAGCTGAGGGGGACGGTTTCCTCACAGGGCACACAGTCTGCAGAAGGACAGCAAGACACGAATCATCACGACCCGTCCAGGGAACTGCACGTAATCCAACTTGGCTAAAGGGAAGGGTACAAGAGGGAGGAGGCAGATGATGCTAAATAAATAGGCCTGGCTGTGAAGAACCTTGTGTGCCAAAATAAACCGTGTGATCTTTGTTCTAAAGGAAACAGAGAACTGAAGCACTTTTAAGAAAAGAAATGACAACCAGACTGCCTTAAAAAAAAAATTGCTCTGGCAACCCTCCAACGCCTTCCCATCTCTCACAGAATAAATCCGAAGCCCTTCTTACGTTTAAAACCCTACTGCCCATCAGTGGCTGTGTCTGCAACTGCTTCCTGTTGCTCCTCTCACTCACCCTGCTTTGCCGCCCTGGCCTTCCTGCTGCCCCCTCCAAAATGCCCCTCCTCAGGGTGTCGGCACTGGCCAGTCCCTTCGGCCTGGAACTCGACCAGGGAATAAACAAGGTGTGGTGAGGGCTTTGAAGTTCAGGGAATTAGGTGAGTGAAGCTGCAACATTCCAGTCCGGGGCAGGTAGCTGTTCCCAGGGGCAGGTGGTCATCTGTCTCTCCCTGGAACACAAAGGCCCAGAAGCCTCCACTTGTCCCCAGGCCGTAATCTTTAGCGGTGCCCCAGGAGGTCGGCTGTTTTCCCAGGAGCCAGGATGGGCCTCATCTGTAGTTTCTGAAACAAAGGCTTTAACATACACATTACTTGCAAGGCTTATAACTTTTTACTTTAAACTGAAATTTTCCAACTCTTGAGTCCCCATCAGTAACTTTGTCCCCCTAGTTCTCCATCCAGCCAAGGGCCACGCATTGAGTTTAGTTGTTGTGTCTCTTTAGTCTCCTTGAAACCAGAGCAGCATCCCCGGCCCCGTTTTTTTTCTTTCGGTCTTTTATAAAATGAACATTATTAGGAGTCTAAGGCGGTTGTTTTGTAGAAGTTTTCACAGTCTAATTATGTTAATTTTGTCTTTTCTTTTTGATTGGCTTCAGATTACACATTTTTGGTAGGACCACTGTAACGGGTGTGGGACAGGGTTCAGAACAGAGTGTAGGCTGAGAAGCCCCCAAACCCCCATAGTTGTCGCCTGGGGGATGGGAAGTGGACAGACTGGTGGAGAGGTAATTTGCATATCAATAACAGCTGGCTAGGTTCAGAGCTGTGGCGGAGGCTCCAGGCTCTGAGTGAGGGCCATGGGCAGAGTTTGACTGGCTAGTAGCCTGGAGGCAGTTCCCTGGTTACAGAGCCTGTGAGACTCATGCCCGAAGGTGGTTCCCCTACGTCATGGTGTTGCGGGAAAATGAAGCGACCAAACTCCTGATGAGAGGTATAAGTCACAGACCCTTTATTACGCATGCGGACCCTAGGGAGAAATCTCCAAATCTAGGGCCCTGAACAAAGACATGAGCTGGCATATATACTCTTCAGAGAGGCATGGCATACGTAGCGCTTCGGGAGTCAGGTTACAAGCAAAGTAAAACCTGGTTACAGA
>PVJI01023583.1:0-23306 GCA_004026765.1 Micronycteris hirsuta
TAAACTCAGTAAATATTCCATTAGGAGAAGAGGTTGGTTTCCTACATGGTTTGTGAAATCTCTTGTGTTATAGTAAGGCAGAAAACACAGTTCAAAGTAGCTCAGAGCTTCCTTGAGGCCACGGGTGCTTTTTATTTTTCATTCTCTCCCAAGAGGCTCTGATGAGCCCAACGCTCATTTGGTGCAATAATGGGACAGGAAATTTCCTACAGGCGACTGCAATGGAGCCCCAGCGGGGTGTGTGCCACCCTGGGGGAGGCGAGTCATTTTCCTGTCTACTGGGAAGCACATGCTCCCTGAGAGAAAGGCACTGGGCCCCTGGCAGACATGTGCGAAACCAAGCGGTGCCAGAGGCGGGCTCATGTCTTCCCAGTCTAATTGCCTTCGTGTTTTCCTCTTCTTTTTAAAATTGATGTTTTTATTTTCTTTACTTTATTTCAACATAAGAGAACTGAAAGGACAAAATGCTTTACCTCTGCAGTCTTCTAATCTGATGGGTGCGTCATCTCAGCTCTAAACACTGATCTCTGTCACCTCGGCCAGCGCAAACGAAGAGACACATTTCTTTCCCTCTCCCTGATGTCTTCGATGACGTGACACACGAATGATGGACTATGTAATGATTCAACCAAGCCTGATCTCTCCACCTGGGGGCACACACAGCACTCCAAGTCTCGGTGAGCCAGTTATTTGTTTGTTTGTTTGTTTTTTAATCTCTCAAGTAAAGAAACAAGGTATTATTTAAAATCTACCTACTTTTCAATCCTTTAGACAGATAATTTCTTTTTTTTTTCCTGAGCAACTATCCTCGTCAGCCAAAATAGTTGAGTTCTAGTTACAGGAAAATTTCACAAATATTGTAATTGTTATTCTTTCATTTTTTTTAAACTGGGTTTTTTTAATCCCCCCCGCCCCACTTTATCTGGGCACTGTACAGAGGACAAATTACATGTCCTTCAATCTTAAGGTTAATCCATCAGTCATGTCAGTTTGACTGATTATTTTCTTCCCCAAGGTACCACATGGCATACGCTTTCTGCTGGATTCAGCAAGATTCATTCCATCTGGTTCACTGTGTTTCAGGTGACATGATGTGCCAGGCATTGCTCACAGCCAATGCTGGATTTCTTAGGAGCACCTGAGCACCTCTTGAGTGACATGGGAATTCCTTACCACATCACTGACATGGTGAGTCCTTTAGCAGAGGACATGCCACAGTCTTTTTATTTTCTTCCTGTCTGGCTTATCCAGGATGTAATATAGGGACCGGTGAGCGAAAGGAAAGGAAGATGACGTAGGTCTCATAGAACTGGGTTTTAGATTAATTACAGCTTCATGGAACTTTAAGAATTAAATCACGTTTGAAGCGATCTCAGGAGAAATCTGTCAGTTCCCAAGATCCAATGACTTTTAAATATCATTCAGGACAAAATGGAAAAGTGGCCAATTGGTATTAAAATTCATCAGAAAGTGTGTAAACAAAGAGGATGAAGGAAGAACAGAAACAGATTTTGTTTAGGAAGGCCTTGACAATTTAAATGTGGTCAAAGACTGTTCTCAGTGGCCCTGTCTGCAAGATGTTGTTAAATGTGCTTAAGGTCGATTATTTCCTGAATCCAACTGAGATTGAATTTCAGATCCCAAGCAGTGAAAGAGAAAAGAAGGGTAGGGACTGCTGGGGGTGGGGGGCAGAAGGGTAGGAGTTAGAGAAAGTATCAATGAAAGAATGATATTTGATCAAGAAGTTAAAGAAGACCATCATGTCAGCTTTGTAGAATCTTGCAGGTACAAATAACAGCAAGTCCAAGGTCATGGGTTATGATATGCCTGGTGAGTTTCAGGAAAACTGAGGAGACCAGATTTTCATAGAATGTTGCTGTAAATGGGGAGATAGAAGGAAATGTGGGACCATGAGGAGGTTCTGTTTCAGGTGCTTGATACAGGCATGTGTGACCCAATAGACAGGGAAAAATTCACAGTGTAGAAAGAAAGTTGGGAGAGTGGAGGTTTCAGAACTTATGTTCAAATGAGAGAGGGAAGTTGAAGTCAGGTATACATGTGGAGGGGTGGTTATGGGGAGGAACCTAAATAGTTTACCCATCCTTGGACACTGCTCCAGGGACAAGGGAGATTTGGCACTGGGATCTTTGAAAGTTCTCTTCTGAGTATGTATGTGTAAAAAGTCATTGAGAGAAGGGTGGGGAATACATGTTGGAGGTTTGAGAAGAAAAAAACAGTCACCTGGGGGAATGGTTCTCAAAGAGTGGTTCAGGCCAGCGGCAGCAGCATTACCTGGACACTTGATAGAGTTGCAGTTTCTCAAACCTCAGCCCAGGCTGACTGACTCAGAAGCTTGGAAATGGGAACTAGCAATCTGAGTGTTCACATATCTTTTCCAGGTGAATCTATGGTAGTCTCAAGCTCAAGAACCATTAGTTCAGGGTAACAGGAGAGTGACGGATTATGGAAATGTTGCACGATTGGTAGGCAGAACAAACGACTTCCTTGAGGACAGTGGTCAGGAATTGAAAATGAGATCAGTCAGCAAGCTTGTATTGCCTTCTCCAGCCATGACTCCTTCTGTGAGTGCCACAGCAAGCTGAGAACAATGAAACAAGCCTGTTAAGAATATACGCAAAGGCAAAATATAATGGTAGAGCATCACAAACTAGGTAGGTGGGAATCAAGGATCATGAAAATATATGGCCAATGGTTAATAGCTCCTAGTGGGACCAAAGTTTCTTAGAGTTGAGGTATAGTGAAAATGGATTAGAAAGAGAAAATGATTGAAATTGCAATTCTGGAGGGGTTAACTTGCTGGTAATGACATGTCTAGAGTATAAACTTTGCAGTGACTGGTTGAGGTAGAGCAGAGAGTAGGAGAATCTGAGAAGAAGGCATCAAGAAACTAAGAGTCTAAGATATTGATGGATTTTTAAGTCACTAAATATGCTGGAGAAACAGTAGTGAGCTAGGAGCAGAAATCTTCAAGGAATTTGGGTTATAACCTGGGGGTTGTAGGTGAATTCAACAAGTTGGAACAGAGATTGATAAAGCCCAATGACAAGACATTTAAAGACGAGAATTTTGTTGTGATGGTAGTAGTGGTGGGAAGAGGCAACATGAAACAAAAAGGAAAACTGCCCCCATGGTACAATAATCTTGCAAGACACAACCACAAATTCAGGAGGCTGGATGAAAAATTGTTTCCTGAGAGAAGAGTCAGTTCATTTAGAGCAAGAAGTGAAAGGAAAGTTGTGAGAACTGTAGAGGAGCTGATGACTCACCAAGAATTCCAGACAGCCATGTGGAAGGGCTTTAGTAATTGAGGATGGGTTGTAGAGCAGACAAGAAAACGGAAAATATAGAGACAGTTGAGAGCAAGAGTCCAGGAAGATGAGGCACGATTGGGAGAACTAAGTTTCTTGTGGGGTCTGACATACGTCAGAGAACAGGGCACAGTGAGGTTTGTCTAGATGTTCTCGAAGTAGACATTGAGGACAGGGAAATCTAGGAGACATGTAAAGACCAGGTGAGTGGGATCTTCAGTTGGGTCTGTGGATGGCTCTTCAGTCAGAGTACATTTGGAAGTGTCTATCAGAAAATGGTGTTAAAAATGAGTTGAAGAATAGATAAGCCTTGGTCAGTGTGGCTCAGTGGTTGGAGCGTTGTCCCATAGCCGAAAGGTTGAGAGTGTGATTCCCAGTCAGGATGCATACAGAGGTTGCAGGTACATCCCTGGTCCAGATGTGCATGATCCCCAGCCTGGTGTGTGGGAAGGCAACCAACTGATGCTTCTCTCACATCAGTGTTTCTCTCACATCAGTTTCTCTCTTTCCCTTCCTCTCTCTTTTCCTCTTTCTAAAAAAGCAAATGAAAATAACCTTGGATGAGGATTAAAAGAAAGAAAGAAAGACTAGATAAATCTAGGCTACTTCAATTTCAACACCCTAAACTCAAAAGTTATAGATTAGTCATATAAAGTTCCACTTGTCTAGTCTTATTTTCTTTAAGCCTTGAAAGCAAAAAAGAAAAAAAAAGGGGGAGATCTAAAAAACATCTGAATTTGTTTCCATTCATCACTTCAGTTTTGTGAAATCTAGTGACTGCACCTCCAGTGTATTCATTGACGTAATTTCCAGCAAGAGAGACCACTTCATTCCAGGCTGGTGCCCCATTCATTCCCCCCAGCATGTTTCCATGTGAGAAGGCATTTGGTTTGCTTCCTGGTGGAGAGATGCTCTTAGGAGTCATCCTGGTATGGTGTCTTGAGCACAAGTCTTTGGTGAAAGGACTATGTGTAGGATGTGATAATGTATATTTTTCTGGAGATGCACATCTGGAATGTAGTGAAGAGGGCTACCCAAAAAGCAGCTGTTTTGGATGCCAAATCTTTTCAGAACAGATAACTCCAATGGAAACCTCTTCAAGTCTGGCAAGAATTCCAAGGTCTCCAGGCAGTATACTCAGTTTTCACACTCAAAGCTCTTGCTTAGTGTGGAAATGCTTCAATACACTTAGAATTCATGTAATATTCCTTTATAACGTCATATGCAGAGACACAAGTCCTATTTGAAAATGCACTCGCCCTCATAGCGAGGCTTCATGTGTGGCAAGGGAGGGGACTGATGAAAAATAATACTTCCTGATGATTAAAGATAGATTCTAGAAGAGTTTAAAGAAAGTATTTTCGTCGTGGTCAGCATGGATCAGTTGGTTGTAGTGTCATTCGGTGACCAGAAGATTGCGGGTTCGGTCCCCTGTCAGAGCATGTGCCTCGGCTGCGGGTCCCAATCTGAGCGCATGCAAGAGGAAACCTATCCATGCTCCTCTCTGACATTAATGTTTCTCTCCCCCTCTTTCTTTCTCTCTAAAAAGCAATGAAAAAAATATCCTTGGGTGAGGGTAAAAAAAAAATTTTTTTAAATAAATACAGAAGGTATTTTCAAGGAAATGGGCAACAGAGGAATCTCTGGACAGCTGCTGGCAACCGTGAGTATCGCAGAGAGCTGCGGGGACGACAGAAAGAGATCTGCTTCTCTGAGGCCTGCAAAGAAAGAAAACAAAACAAAAACAAACGTGAAAGGACAAACAACCCTTTAAGCCCGTGAAGGGGGCTTACCTTTGGAGTGACTAGCACATCCTTGTCATTACTGTCACTACTGACCACTGTTAACGGCTTCCTCTCCAGGTACTGTCTATGTTTAGAAAATATCACGTTAAGAACCAAATGGAATCAAACCACAAAAATTGTTCTGCAGTTTTGTTTCTAATTTAATGTGTTTTAGACATAAAGGTTTGCTGTAATCTTTTTTTCCAACTCTCTAGTGTTCTATGTATAATTATGGCATAATTTATATCACTCATCCCTATGAACACTTAAATAGCTTTTATTTGGGTCTATTACCAAAAAAACTGCAGTTACTATCCTTATGCATATATTTTTGTGTGCTAATGCAAGTCTATCTATGGCCTAAACTCCTAGAAGTATAATCTCTGAGTCAAAGAACACAGCACAATTTTTTAGCCTGATAAATAATGCATGTTATTTTAGGTTCAAAGTGTTCATATGAATCAATAGTAAAAGATGAATAAAAATATAAACTAGGGAAATGTACGTGACAGAAAAAAAAATACGATTGGTTAATAAACAAATGAAAAAGTACTCAGTCTCACTTATAGTTAAAGAAACAAAAATTAAAACAAGATTGTATTTTTACCTGTAAAATCAAGAAACACTTGAAGGTTTGACCCACGTGTCGCTGGTGAGAGAGTGGGGCCCCAGCACAGGATGCACTGGTGAGGGTGGTGTAAGCAGCCGTCACTTCTTTTGGAAGGCACCGCAGCAATAGCTTTGCCAATGTTGTAACTCCCTAGTGCCCTGCCACTTGGCCTCAAGCTACAGGCTGCTCACCTGATTAGAAGAAGATCTTCAGGCACTAATTGTAACTTATTTCTCAGTTTGGAAAGCTATCCAATTTACCTCATTATGGACTGATTTACTAGTTTAACTCTCAAGGCTTTTGTTTCACACACTTAATGAATGTTTATTAGGCATCTATTCTATGTCACCAGAAACGGTGGAGGCCACAGTGGTGACTAGCAGTGGGTGTGGCAGACAAGGCCTCTGTTCTAACAGAATTTTTTTCCCTTTGTTTTTAAATCCTTCCTCGAAGATATATTTATTGATTTGAGAGAGAGAGAGACAGAAAGAGAGAGAGAGAGAGAAATATCAATTGACTGCTTCCTGCACTCATTCCAACCACAGACAGAACTCACAACCTAGGTATGTGTCCTGACTGGGAATCAAACCTGCAACCTTTCGATACATGGGATGACACTTCAACCAACTGAGCCACACTGGCCAGGGCTGCTCTCACAAAATTTTTATTCTAGTGGGTGAAGGTGGCAACAAGTAACACACAATCTGATATATGATGTACAACAGAGGTGACAAGTGCTGTGGTATAAATAAGGTAAATTGATGGCTATTTACATAGGACAACAGATACTCTCTCTAAAGGGATAACATTTAAGCTAAATGCTGCATGGTAAGAAACAGCTGGCCATGCAAAGACCTGAAGAGACCCCTCTCAGCAGACAGCACAGCATGAACAAAGGCCCTGGGGCAGGCAGAAGGACCAATGCTGTGGAGTGAAACATGTTCACCCAAAATTCATGTGTTGAAGCCGTAACACCCAATGTGACTGTATTTGGAGATAGGGCCTTTAAAAAGGTAATTAAAGTTAATGAAGTCATAAAGGTAGTGCCCTAATCTAACCTGACTGGTGCCATGTAATCAGAGGAAGTCACGCCAGCAGGACACAGGCACAGAGATGGAAGGCAGTGTAAGAAGGCAGCGATCTGCAAGCCAAACAAAAAGGCCTCAGGAGAAACCAAACCCGTGGCCACCATGACCTTGAGCTTCCAGCCTCCAGAATTACAAGAAAATAAATGTCTGTGGCTTCAGCCACTTGTCTGTGGTATTTTGTCGTGGAGCTGAAGCACTCGAAGACAAGCAGTGTGGCTGAAGTTCACTGACCAGCAGGTGATAGGGCGGATACAGAGTTTGAGATGTAAGCAGAAGCCAGGATGACAAGTGCTTTGAGGGTGCAGGTCAAGAGGCTGCGTTTGATTCTAAGAGTGACGGGAAGGCATAGGAGGGTGACATCTTAAAGTCTCTGATTGCTATGAGGAGAACAGAATGGGATGGGCAAATGCAGCAGAAAGGACATAAAAAACTCTTCTCAGAAGTCCAGAGAGAGAGAAACCGATTGAGATACAGTTTGCGGTAAGTAATGGAGGAAAGCCTGGGTGGGGGGTGGGGGGCCCCCTCACGTGCCGAGGCAGAGAGGTGAGAATGATCTATCTTGCTGACACAATCAGTAAGTGACATTGTGTCTGCCGAGAAATTAGAGACGACTTTAGCATCAACCAAAAATGTTCCTCTGTTTCTTATCGTGTGCTGACAATTCTGGACAATGTCAGTGATAGACATTCCTTGCAGCAAGCACGGGCATCTTCTACCGTCTCCCACCACCCACCTTGGTACCCCGCTGCCTGGGCCTGGACAGCGGGAGAGGGAGTGTGAGCCCAGTGTCTGCACCCCCCAGTGCAATGACGCCAAACGCATATTTCAACTGCTCCCCTATACAATCAGCAACTTCCCCCGCCTCCCCAAAGGGTGAGTGAAGAAGATCCCTCTTCTGTGCCTGAGGAACGAACATAGGGAGAGGTGGCAGGGTATTCCCGAATTCTTCTCAGCTTTCTCTACTCTCACAAACCTTTGAACTCATGGTCCAGGCTACAGTGTGCCAAGGATGCAGCTGTCCCCTGATAAAGGATGCTAGCAACATTCAGGGCAGCCCTGCCTCTCTGAGGCCTTTCCCCAGCACCCAGCAGGACTCTGGACTCTGAGTATTGTTCCTTGGCCGGAGTGGGCTGCATAGCTTAGCTTGTACACCAAGAGGATATAGAAGGGTTATAAACGGCCATTACGTTATTTCAAGTTGAATTGTAGACTGAAATCTTATTTCAAACTATATCCCCACACATTGGCCAAAATAGCTCACCAGAGATTGTGGATCCAAATAACACAACATTGATTCTCCAAATATCACTCCTCTCACTCTTAAAGTGTTAGAAGAAATTAGAGTTCAAAAGTGAAATTAAAATGGAAACCGCTCTCCCTTTCCCTTACTTTCCTCTTCCGTTTCCCAGTCTGCTCAGAGAGCCCCACCCAGCTGCCACAGGCTGAGCCAGATCCTCTTAAGAATGGCCTTGTCCACCCCCAGAATTCTAACATGTCCCATGTTTCTCAAAGAGCCAACGAGTCACCCCGAGTCGGGAGACGATCAATCAGAGCATCACACCCGCACAAACAGCATTCCCGGCCCCCGGGGGAAGCATTTTCATCCGTAGGAGCATTTGCCCTCTTACTACAGCCAGCAGTGGATCCCAGCTGAGAGCTGGTGGAGGAAGTAGCTCAGAGTGGGGAAGAAAAGTATGAAAGAAAAAAAAAATATCTTGTCTTCAGATTTGCCAGGATGCCAGTTACTCCATGCCAGCTGTCTGGAGTATACAACATGTTCACTTAAACTCAATGGGGAAAATTTTCCACCATGAGCTTCCACATTCCGCCATCTGCTCCTCCTGAGCTTTACATAAGGCCAGAGCTGCCTCGCCTGAACCCCCGCTGTCAGAAGTTTCTCCCTCGGCATCCGGAGGAGCAGCAGACCTCTGTTTGCCGCACGCTTACCCCCCACAAAACCTGCCGTCGCTGTGGATTCCTTTAGCTCTGCGTGGCTGTCAGAATTCCCCAAACCTGCACCTCAGTGGTCGCTGAGAAATAATGACCCCCAAAGTTTTGTCTTCTCAATTTTTTTTCTTAATCTAACTGCTCAAGAGGCAACACGAAATCCCTGGTTCACCACCCGTTTCCTGGCACGTGAAGGCCACCGAGCAAATACCGTGGCAATCCTGGCCACTATTAAATGTGGTAAAATGAATGTTTGCTCCTTTAACCCAAACAGCTCCGTAGGCAAGGACTAGAAATGTGCTGAAAGCTGAAACAGGCAGGTGGTAGGTGCCACCCAGGTGTGCATGCCTGGGCATGGGATTTGAAAACGGATGCCAGTCTTTTTCCAATTATAAGACAAAGTAACTCCACCTGTTAGTAAAACATGAGCCACTGAACACCAGCCTCTGACTGTTTGGATTGGCTACTTCTCCAGCAGGGAAGAACAAGTTAGAGAGAAAGAGGAAGGAGGAAAGAAAGAGAGAGAGAGATTGAAAAAAAGAGAACATTGTTTACTATATTACAATCTCCTTTGTTCAAAATGCCAGATTGAGGGACAGGAGTGTATCAGCAGTCAGGGTTCTGACGAAGAAACAGTATCTGTAGGGTGTGTGTGTGTGTGTGTGTGTGTGTGTAAATCTGTATTTCAAAGAATTTGCTGATGCGATTGTGGGGACTGGCTAGGCAGGTCTGAAGTCCATAGAGTAGGTCAGTAGGAAGGTCGGGCTGGGAACTCTGGGACAGGAGTTGACACTGCTGTCCCCAGGGCAAGTCCCTCTTACTCACCGAAATCTCAGTGCTGCTCCCCGGGCCTTTCAGCTGCCTGGATCGGGCCCACCTAGATGATCCAGGATAATCTCCTTTGCTTAAATTAACTGATTATAGCTGTTAATCCTATCTACAAAATACCTTGACAATCAAAAAACCTAGCTTAGTGTTTGAATAACCAGGTACTTTAGTCTGGCCAAGTAGACACGGAAGACGAATCAACACTGACAGTGAGGAGGAATGTCCACCCTGCTCCAACAGCCGGGGGGACTGCGAGGGGAAGGTTTGCCAGGAGAGAGAGCTGCATGCACAGAGGACCTGGGAGAGACTCAGAGTGAGGAAGGCAAAGTTTGCAGAGGCAGAAACAGTGTGGTGATTGCAATGGAGAGAGAGGTGGGTGGAGGTGGAAGAAGTATAAGGGGGATAAATGGCTGTGGAAAAAAATACAATAAAAAGTTAAGTATTTTAAAAAGTAATTGTAAAAAAAAAAAAAGAAAAAAAAAGAGGCAGAGGCAAAATCATAAGTTCTCCTGAATTTTAGAGCTAGAAAGTTTGAATTTTGTCCAGATAGATAAGTCTTGGGGTTCTGGGGTGGAGAGGGCTATGACAAGAAACGTGTTGCACAAAGACTTATGGAAGGGACTAGAAGAGGCAAAACTGGGGCCCAGATGGCCAGCTGAGAGACGGCGGAAAGAATCCAGGGCAGAAATGTGTTTCTAGGGTAATGTTGGAGAGTGGGGCCTAAATTCATCATCTCTTCAGAATATTTAAGAGGTTGAATTTACAACACATGGAAAGAATTGAAAGTGGGGTTAGGAGGCAGAGAAACGCCGGCTGTCTGGGGTGTTGGTCATTCATTTGCTGAATTAGGGACCTGGGGAGGAGACACGATTGGCGTGTCCTGTGTGTAATGGATTCAGTATGAGAGGGTGTCTGTGAATATCCACGTGTTCACAGGCAATTCTGGAGCCCTGGGGAGAGGACTGAGCTAAAAACAGAAGTTTTTGATCTTTTCATATATATTTAGTAGTGAGGTTAGCAACTGGAAGAGATTATTTAGGAAGTCTGTGAGCAGAAGACCCCAAAGAGAGTAGGAAAGGAGGAAGTGAGAGAATGAATGAAGAGAAAAGGGCCAAGGAGAGAATCCACAGGGACAGTAACATTTAACGGTTTGGAGAAGGAAAGAATCTGGTGAGTAACAACAATGAGATGAAGAGGAAGTGCACTTTCTCCACAACCACTCCCTAAATGGCGACTTTTAATGCCGTACTGCCTTTCAGCCTCTTCCATTCCATTTTGCCAAGGGTTTATCCAATGCCCTCCGGGGATAGACACTACTCTGGAAGTACAATGATGAGCAAGGTATGACTTCAGCCCTTCAGTACTTTACATCAGGGTTCTTCAACGTGGGCACTATTGACATTTTGATTCAGATCATCCTTTGTTGTGGGGGGCTGTCCTCTGAATTGGAGGATGTTTAGTAGTGTAACAGGGTGCAGCCAAGGGGGGCCCCAAATAGGGATTTGTAATGGGGTCCAGAACTCAGGGTGTCAGGAAATATTAGGAAAAATATATTTAGGATGTCCTCACCCCCACAAGTCTGAGCTGGGGTATGAGACACATGGAACAGGGCCATTGAGAGCTGTTTTGCATAGCAACAGCTTTGCAGCTAACCTCTGACACCTCTGACACAGTCATTTAACATATCTATAAGTTTTAACTGGTTTCATGGATATTTTAAATAGCTGTCACCATGCTTTGAGCCAGGGGGATAGGAGTGACTTCCACCCAGGATGTAACTGGGAGGCACCCCCCACCGACTGGTTACAGCGCCTGTGTGAGAGCTTGGAGACAACTGGCTCCACGCCACCGGGCCACACCTGCCCGGACTTACTATGGCAGCCCAGTAAAGCTGGAAGAATACAGGAATGCTGGCAGATGTAACTGATTATGGAAGGAGTCGGAAATGGGGCTACAAAGGAAGATTGGTGCTGGGATTTAAACCCAGCCATGGCAGCCACGCCTAGGTTGAGACCACGTGGCTTTGGGGTGCTCCCTTTTGCCACATGGCTTAGGAAGCAGGAGAGACTTTGCCGGGAAGGAAAGGGGTGAAAGGATTCTTGCTGGTGGGCCATGATGAGGTGCCACATGGTTTTGGATTAACTGGAGATCGTGACATAGCTGATGGTGCTGGGAACCTGAGCCTCAGACTTCTACTTATTTTCCTGAGATAGGGTACCCCAGACTGTGCAGAGGGAGAGGGAAGTACTGTGTGCATCTGTGGTTATTATAAAGAACTTTATCATTTTAATGAAGACATTAAGTCATTACTCTAAG
This sequence comes from Micronycteris hirsuta, assembly GCA_004026765.1. NCBI lineage: Eukaryota > Metazoa > Chordata > Mammalia > Chiroptera > Phyllostomidae > Micronycteris > Micronycteris hirsuta. The sequence continues at coordinate 11,903 of PVJI01023583.1, forward strand.
TCTGTATAACTTTTAAATAAATAATTACTTTCCTTTTCACCAGTCTCTGGCATTGAGAGACGTCTTTCCCCTGGCAGTGGACAAGGCAAACCTAGTATGGGGTGGAGGGAGCCCTGGAGAAAAAGGGGGATCCTTTCGGTAATAGTATATCATTCACTTCCCCCTCTCTGGGTCTGTTCTGTAACAGTTGCAGTCCCTCTACTCCAACTGTAACAACCCAGAGTGTCTGTAGACATTGTCACACATCCCCTGGGATGGAGTGAAATCAATCCCAGTTGAGAACTACTCAATTAGGACAAGTCTAACAGCAGAGATAGACACAAAACCAGAATAAAATACATCACAATCTATGTTACAATAGGTTTACTATTGGTCAAGAGAGTTGCAAATGACAGAATCCATTCTTGCTATGTAAGCAGAAAGAAATGATAAATATTACCAGATATTAGATCGCTATGGAATCCATGGAAGACTGCCAGGAACAACACAGCCAGAAGGAACGCCCAAGCACAGCTCCTGGTGAAACACCTCCACTGCCACCGCCTCCACTTAATAGGGAGTGCATGAGAGGCTGGATGCCAGAGCCCGCCCCCGCTCACCCTTGAGCTACCCCAGGGAAACCAGCCCACACTGCTGCCGCAGGACTTCCAGATGGTCTTCCCATTCGATGTCTGATCACTCCAAAATTTTCCATGGATATGTCTGACAGGTGAAACCAAGCTTTCATGCCTGGTTGTGGAAAAACAGTGACAGTTTTGAAGCACAAAAATGAGACTTTGTTCACAATTTTAAAATATCACACTCCTTTCCAGCTTATAGCCTTTGAAATTTATGCACAAATTTAAAATCATAAATAAATCTTCTTATTTCTTTGCGTGAGCCTTCTATTTCTAATTGACTTCTACATATCTTCACCTGGATGTCCCAAACTGTATCACAACTTGACTTTTCTTAGTAGCCACACCACTCTGCCAAGTGTCTAGTCAAGAAAACCTGGCAACAATTTCGAATGCCCCTTTAGCCCGTGTCTGTCCAGCTGCCCTATTCCACTGACTCTCATAGCTTATTCTTTCTGTCCTCACTTCAGGGTCTGGACATTTCTCTTAATTTATGCTAGTCTAGCCACTTGTCCCATTCAAGTTCCTTCTCTCCCTGGCTTCCTGAGTGCAGGAAGAAGGAATTAAATTCATTGAAATTCTATGATATGTCAGATGCTGTGGTAGGGACTTCGCATAACTCATCTCATTTAGAAGCAGCTGGATAGTGTGAGAGGAAGAAGTATAAAGTAAAATAATTCTAAAATGCACAAGCAACCAAAAAATTGATCAATTAGATTTGACAAAATTAAGTAACTTTGCACATCTATGAACACTATCAAGAAAGTGAAAAAGACAACCCATAAAGGGCTCTTACAAAAAGACAAACTCAATATCACACAGATAAATGCATAATTGAAAAAAAAGGGTATACTTTACTCAATCAGCTTAACCTGAGTTTTCAGATCTTAAAAAAGAGTATGTTCTTATAATTTCCTTTTTAAACATGATAGCCAACTAATAAATTAACAAAAGAAGGGGGAAAGAGAACTATGTTACACATATTAATCTTGTGTTTTTGTTAACAAAACGAATATGGAACGAATGTGCTTTTACCACATCTGCTTAACCTTGGAAATGCACCGTTTTGTCCACTCTTGCTCTGGAAGTTTTAAATAGCAAAATCATTCCTAGCTTCATTTGCAGTCTGAATGAGTAAAATGACATCTGAAATATTTGTAGTTTTGTGCAACATTCCCTCTGAGAATTATAAATAAGCCAAAAACATCAAATAAAGCAAACAAGACCCTCCTTAAGAAGCATAGAAGAAACAAGACTCAGTGAAAAAGGCATTTTTTTGCAGTGTAGCCTCATTAACAGCAGAACTCACATGACCCAGATTTGTCTTTTGACCAATCAATTCACTAGTAGTAAATTTCAGTAAACGTCAATGAATTGTATCTAGGTATCCACTTCTGAGCTAGTAACCACCTTTGCTCAGTAATGGTACATTGCACATTTTTTTAAAAATTTAGATTATGTAGGTTCTACAATATGTTTGTAAAATATAAAATGATTATCAAATAGATTTTTACATGTGTATTTGTTATTTTCCCTCTATTTAAGCATAAGAGTTGGGGATCATATGTAACATTCTAGTTAAAACGTTAATTCAGTAAACTGAACCTAGGTCTGCCCCTGCTACGTGCAGCCATATTTTTAAGGTGTGTGCACAATATTAGTTGATCTCCCAAACTGTGTATTTTTAGATCTTAAGCATTTATAAGAACTATAAATCCTTTATGAATTAATCAGACCATCACCCACAATATCAAAACACGTCAAAAGAAACTTCATAAAAATACCATACTTAAGTTTGTTTCCTTTACTTCTGGCTAAATGAACTAAAGAAAGAAAAAATAAAAAAAACTTCCCTCAAGCCAACAAAGAGGCAGAAAACAAAAAGACTTCAGAAATCCAAAAGGAATGACATACATTTTAAAAATAATATTGGATTTTAAATTAAAGCCTTAACTAAAGGTGGTTCTAAAAATCAATGTTCTCTGCTTCAGGGAAAGAAGGAGCATTCCAACACAGTTCTAAGTACACAGTAGGCACTCAATAAATCATTGTTGATTGATAGAAAAGCAGTGACAAAAATCTCATGTTTTTCTATAAATAGAGGCTGAATCAAAGTTCTCTCTTTGTCTGAAAGCCACTTTTATTCTGCGTAATGGGGATGATCCTGACAGTGTGACATTAATATGGCCAAAGGAAGTAATACTTGTAGAGGCATGAAAGAGGGACTTGAGAATTGGCAAAAACAAAAAGGCCAGCTTTTTATTTCCCCACCATTTCAAAGGCAGTTTTTTTAATTACTTTATTGTTGTTCAATTACAGTTGTCTGCATCCTCTCCCCTCCTCTCCCCTCCCCTCCTCCACCCCTCCAAACCCACCTCCCTCCCCTTCTTCCACTCTCCCCCTTGGTTCTGTCCATGTGTCCCCTATAGCGGTTCCTGAAAACCCTTCTCCCCATAGTCCCCTCCCCCCTCCCCTCTGGCTATTGTTAGATTGTTCTTAATTTCAATGTCTCTGGTTATGTTTTTCTTGCTTTTTTATTTCGTTGATTATGTTCCAGTTAAAGGTGAGATCATATGGTATTTGTCCCTCACCGCCTGGCTTATTTCACTTAGCATGTTGCTCTCCAGTTCCATCCAAGTTGTCGCAAAGGGTATAAGCTCCTTCTTTCTCTCAGCTGCATAGAATACCCATTGTGTAAATGTACCACAGTTTCTTGATCCACTAACTTGCTGATGGACACTTAGGTTGCTTCCAGCACTTGACTATTGTAAATTGTGCTGCTATGACATTGGGGTGCATAGGTTCTTTTGGATTAGTGTTTCAGGGCCCTTAGGATATAACCCCAGCAGTGGAATTGCTGGGTCAAATTACAGTTCCATTTTTAGTTTTTTGAGGAAATTCCATACTGTTTTCCACAGTGGCTTCACCAGTCTGCATTCCCACCAACAGTGCACTAGGGTTCCCTTTTCTCCACAGCATCTCCAACACTTATCTGTTGCTTTGTTGATGATGGCCATTCTGACCAGTGTGAGGTGGTATCTCATTATGGTTTTAATTTGCATCTCTCTGATGGCTAGTGATGCTGAGCATCTTTTCATATGTCTCTGGGCCCTCTGTAGGTCCTCCTTGGAGAAGTGTCTAAGTCTTTTGCCCATTTTTTAATTGGGTTTTTTGTCTTCCTGGAGTGGAGTCGTATGAGTTCTTTATATATTTTGGAGATCAGACCCTTGTCTGAGGTATCATTGGCAAATATGTTTTCCCATATGGTTGATTCTTTTTATTTTAATACTGTTTTCTTTAGCTGTGCAGAAGCTTTTTATTTTGATGAGGTCCCATTTGTTTATTCTTTCCTTTATGTCCTTTGCTCTGGGGGACATATCAGTGAAGATGTTGCTGCGTGGAATGTCAGAGATTTTCCTAACGATGTTTTCCTTTAGGACTTTTATGGTGTCACAACTTATATTTAAGTCTTTTATCCACCTTGAATTTATTTTTATGTATGGTATAAGCTGGTGCTCGTGTTTCATTTTTTTGCATGTAGCTGTCCAGATTTCCCAACACCATTTGTTGAAGAGGCTATTTTTATTCCATTTTATGCTGCTCCTCCCGTTGTTGAAGATTAATTGGTCATAGAGACTTGGGTTTATTTCTGGGCTCTCTATTCTGTTCCATTGGTCTATCTGTCTGTTTTTATGCCAGTACCAGGCTGTTTTGACTACAGTGGCCTTGTAATACAGTTTGATATCAGGTATTGTGATCCCTCCTACTTTGCTCTTCTTTCTCAAAATTGCAGCTGATATTCGGGGTCATTTATGGTTCCATATAAATTTTTGAAGTGTTTGTTCTATATCTGTGAAATATGCCATTGGTACTTTGCAAAGGGAATTTTTTTAACTGAAGGTATTTTCTCTATTTGCTCCATGATGTGAAGAATAATTCTGGGGAAGGCTCAGATCTCCCTAATCAATTGGTCCTCATTGTTCTAGAAGGTGGGTAAGAAAAAGATGGCTTCCAGCACTGAGTAATTATTGATTCCTTCACCCCTCCAGATTCTCCCCAATGTCCAAAAAGTAAACAAAATGGGTGACAGTGGGACCATCTGGGGGAACTCTCCCCCACTGTTTCTTTAATCTCCAATTGAATGACACCTTACAGTGCCCACATAAATATTATTGCTCCATGGATGTGCTTTGGGTATTTGTACAGAAGGTGTAACCCTGAGGAGACTAAATGAATAATTACTCTTCTAGAAAACACAGAGGATGACAGGTGGCACTTCCATGAGAATTAAGGACTATTTTTCCAAGCGCACCGGTCAAGCAGATGAACATTGCATGAGCATTCATCAATCTCATGCAAAAACACCCGTGCTTCCCTCTCTTAAAAGTGTTACCATTAAAAAGGAATTATCCTACTTAGGAAAGAGGGCTGTGTGTGTGTATTTAACTTGAAAACAAGATTTGACAAGGTGACCATCTGTTTTCCCTTTCCCACTTAATTACAAAAAGAGTGGTGCTTGATGCCAATCAAAATACCCAGGGAGGGATTGGGATTATGACGTACTCGCTTTCGCTGTAAAGTACAGACCTAACACTTGCTCATATGGCCGCACTGAAGAGTCTCGGAATTAGTGCCCCCGCGACTCATCTCCCACCACAGCCATTCGGCTTGAAGCCAATGACCCTGCAAACAGTGACACACTCACACCGTGGCTACAGACTTTCCTTTGGAAGGACAAAGGCCCACTGGATGGCACCGGCATGGAATCATCTCCACTCAAGGTCAGAGTTTCTACCAGCAGAGTTTGTTTGGTGTTTATTTGTTTTCAAATAAAATATGCTTGAATGCCAAAGTGGGGACATAGCTGCTTGTAATGGAAAGCACGACACAGAATTACTTCAGAATATTTGCCCTTGTGTAGACATGATCTTGCAAGAGCAGAAAGTATAATCTGTGTCCCTTAACAACTTGGTATTTTCCTAAAAATACAGTGCCCTTCATTCCAGTGCTGCACTCTCCAGTATGGGAGCCCCCAGCCACATGGGCCCATTTAAATTGAAATTAATTAAAGTTAAATAAATGTGAATTTTAATTGCTCAGCCATACTAACCACATTGCAAGTGCTCTACAGCCTGAGGTGGCTAGTGACAACCATGTTGGACAGTACAGATAGAGAATATGTCCATCATAGACAGTTCTACCAGAGGTACATAAAAAAAAAAAGCAAGGCTTTACTGGGATGGAAATGAGGAGATACAGATAGCGTGCTCTTTCAAGTTCCAGCTTTGACTCAGTTCTGCCTCTTACTCGGGCAAATGAGTAAAACTCCCTAAGACTCATCTGTAAAATGGGGATAATAACAGTATGACTTTCCAGGATAATATGAGGGTTAAGTGAAATAATATAGGCAAAGTACCTAGCATATTATACCACACCCTATAAATGTTATTTATTACTGTATTTCATCAAGCCTAAGCTGCAGAACTTTTCACATTTTAACAGATCTCAAATTCACATGTGATTTACAGTCAGTGCCAGAAGGAAGCTGGCAGAGGGCTGAGCTGTGACATGGATGTCAGCGCCGGCACATGTGCAAGCCAGCATGTGCCTGGAAGGTTACAGATTCCTCTGGGTCCCGCCTAAGCTGAGATAGAAGCCTTGTTAGCATGTAAGAAATGTACTTGAACTTCATTTTAAATTTGGACCCAAATTCTTATTTAAAATGTCTTCACAAAGATACATGAAAAGTTAACAGAGAAACAATGATAATTATCTGCAGAATGTTGTCATGCTCTGCACACTAACATTAAAAGCAATAGACGGGGTGGGGGGAGGGGAGGGGAGAGGATGAAGACAACTGTAATTGAAAAACAATAAAGTAATTAAAAAAAAAACAATAGAAATGGCCAAATCTCTTGGAATAGATATTAGTTTCTTAAAACTATATGGTTTGATGACGTCTATTCTTAAATGCCAAATGGCTATTATTCTGGTACCATACCCATGAATCACAAATCCCCAGATGACTTTTAGGAACTATTTAATGTGCATCAATATATAATTCTATTAACACAGAAAAATGTAATAATCATTATAACCACAAAGGAATGTTCATCAAGTCTGGCATACTGTGATATGCCTTGAAATTAGTCTTTTGTTCCTAAATGTACTAAAGAGGAACAGATTATAAAAGATCTACCTTGAGGGGCAGTGGAGGAGGTCGCCATGACAATACAAACAGTGTCCAAAATGGAGTCAGGAGAACACTTGGACTCTAAATGTAAAAAGGCTTTGGCTCAAACCAAACTTATGAAGAATGTATGTCTATCAGGAAAAAAAGTGCAATTTTACAGATGCTCTTTTTTCCCAAAATGCTGTTATAAAGTTCGTGATATATGTAACAACTTATGGTATCTGGTACCATGGAAATGTGGGGATTATCAACAAGAAACAAATGAGTAGAGAAAAGATAAACCTTTAAATCTCCAAAATTTAGTACTAGAACAGAGTTTTAGTTGTTATTTTTAGCTCTATTTCAGTAATATATTTCAACAAATTGAAAACTTAGTTGTAAAACATACAATTATTTTAACAGCCACTAAGGAAAAAAAGTCCATGCCAATTAATCTTATTAAAGTATCTTTTTATCGTTTAGGATTTTTATTTTATACTGTAAGAATGATTTCTTAAAACTTATTTTTACAGAGATTTATGAGGTCTGGCCAGAAGGTATCCAGCCATGTAATATGAAAAATAGAGACATTTATTGAAGAAGATACAAGACACAAGAAATATTGTACATAAGACAATAACGCCTCAGTCCCCTCCAAAGTAGGCACCTTGGGACCTCACACAGTTCTCCCCATCCCCATCAGCTGCCCTGTCGTATTTTCCTGAATCTCATTGATGGTCTGAAATCTCTTCACTTTCAAGGGTGATTTTCATTTTGGTAAAAGCCAGAAGTTGCAGGGTGCCAAATCTGGGCTGTAGGGGGCTGAGTCACCTGGGTGATTTGACATCTCGCCAAAAACTCTGCACAGACGTGATGCATGAGTGGGCATGTTGTCGTGATGAAGCTTCCAATCACCAGTTGTCCATCCCTATGGCCTTCTGGATCATCTAAACAGGTTCTGCAGAGGAATGTTCAAGCTTAATGGAAAATTTAATGCAAATCTGTTGCTCTACTCACTCAGGCATTTTGAATGTGACAGCCACACAATACGCATGCACACTCAATAGCCCCGCTGACTAGTAGAAGTCATCATTGTTCACACATGTGCACTCCAGTCCACTCATGTTGGCTGCCAGGTTACTTTGATGTCACTCAAACCTTTCTCCTTATTAACAGTGGCTGGACTTTTTCTAGACAGACCTCATATGTCATTTATCAATTTTATGTATCCACAAAAAGGAAAACATCAACGAGAATGTCAATGATTAAGATACTCCAAAATTCTTCACGTAAACACTCTAACAGGCCTGATTACCCTGGGGAAAAATTAACAGGAACTGAAAAGCATCCATCAGCGGTAGCACTAAAACAGTTCTGGAGTCAAGGGTGGGTGGGGCACTCCCCGAGTAGGGAGAAGGGAGGCAGGTGTTCATCCACCCGAAGACTGCCAAAGGCCTCCTCAGTCAAAAGCTAACACCTTGCAGCCAGCAGGTCTGAGAACATCCTCAGCTTCCCTTACAGAAGCCCTCCCACACTCTCCCATGTCTTTTATCTGTGCGGTGTTTTTACAAATGTAGTGTTTACTGGGTTTCCCCACCTCCCCGATATTTTTTATTTGTAAAGATTTTATTTATTTATTTTTAGAGAGAGGGGAAAGAAGAGAGAAAGAGAGGGAAAGAAACAGAGAGAGAAACACCAGTCGGGACCAAGCTCGCAACCCAGGCATGTGCCTTCACCAGGGATCGAACTGGCAACCCTTCGCTGTGTGGGATGACATCCAACCAACTAAGCCACACAGGCCAGGCCCTCCCCGCTTTAATTTTAAAAGGTGTTCTTGTTCATTGTAAAGAATTCAGGAAAATAACAAAACATTGAGAAAAAGCTAGTGTCCCAGAATCTCATCAATGTTGGTAGTAATTAGACATATTTGTGTAATCGTTTCCTTGTGCTTTAATTATGATGATAATGATTATAGGAAACCATTTCTAGTGGCATGGCGAATGTATTCAAAATGATTGATTTCTGTGCTTTCTCGCATTATTTTATTGAAAAATAACATATATTGGACAGAACTGGAGAGAGGGTCCCACTACTGACAATGGAATTTTCTTCCACGTTGCCAAGTGCTGATGCTGCCACTTCTCTGTTCTTTTCAGACCACATTAGGACTCTCAGTCCTTCTTCGTGTCTTTACTAGGTTTGCTGTCTGAACCCTCAAAGGATGGCAGTGGTCCAGTCATGAATAAATTAAATGTATACCCCTCCGCTCTGTCTTTGTGTTTTCCTACACACAGTGACTTTTCTGTTCAGTGCACAACCATAGTATCATCTTTCTGGGAAAAAAATTTAATAATGATTAAACTCAACACATGTAATAGCGACCATGCCCATCATTCAGTCAAAGTGATAACAACATAAACAGTCATGCCACGGTGAGGCAATGCCAGTAGTGGTATAACTACCACCTGGGAAACTACGCAGCGCTTTTCATGGTAAGATATGGCCTGACTTCAATGTATAGAAAATGCCATCTTAAAATCACTGATTATCAATTTATAAGGAAATATTAAGGTCCTGATAAACGAATACTGTGGGGATCCCATCAGCAAAGCCCAGACTGCAGGAAATTCTACGTGCCAAAAAAGCTGGTTTCTTCAAATAAACTACCGGGGTTGGGGGAAGAAGGAAGAAGAAAACAGGGCAAAAAATACATTAAAAAAGACTTAGAATACATTCAAAATATATCAGTCTACCCCAATGTATTACTGTATTTGTGAGACAGTGGAAATTTGAACACTAATAGGATATTTTAAAATATTAGAGAATTATTGTTAAATTTTAGGTGTAGTGATGGTATTATGGATACACATACCCATAATATAATTCCCTTATCATATATATGTACATATATATATGTGTATATATACATATATATATTCAAAGAGCCCTTATCTCTTAGGGATACATGTTGAACTATTTACACAAGAGAGGATATGAAATCTGGCGTCTACTTCAGAGTAAATCGGAAGGTAGACGTGAACGAGGCCGTGGCAGGCAGACCTCTAAAAGAGCCTCCAGTGGTCCCCATCTTCTGGTCATCGCACCCCTTGTAGCATGTGCTCCCCTTGAGTGTGGGTTACACCCAGTGACTTTTCCCTACAGAATAGAATTCGGGTTACAGGAGACCATGGCTTTCTGTCTCGCTTGTCTCTCTAATGAAGCCAGCTGCCATGTTATAAGATGCTCCATGACAAGGGAGGCGTCTTTCCGAGGGCTCTGGAGCAAGGAAATCCTGCCAACAACCGCTTGAGTGACCTAGGAAGTCAATCCTTCCCAGGTGAGATTTGAGATGACTACAGCCTTGTGGGAGACCCAGAACCAGCGAACACAAAGTATCCCTCTCTGGAGCTCGAATCCACAGAAACTTTGAGGTAATAAATGTACGTTGTCTTAAGCTGCTAAATTTGTGGGTAACTCATTTTACTCCAACAGATAACTAATCCGTTACGTAACAAGACGGGCCATGGTTTGATGACTTTAGGTGAGTGAAAAGTATATGGGTTTCATTTCCTAGTCTTTCTACTGTTGTGTAGGTTTGACATTCCCCGTAACAAAGACTACTTAAAAAGCAATCAGTGAAATATGATAGTAACGAGTCACTGCTTTTCCTGCCACCCACCATTTAATAGCAGTATAGTTACTTTCAATATGGCTAAGGTTTGTCTGCATCTCCTGTTTTGCTAGGTCTCCTACTCTGATTTGTCTGCTGGGCTCTGCAAGACAGTAAACATTTCTGAGTATCTGCTAAGTACTAAAGAACACATGACCTAATGCACCAATTAAAAAAAGAAAAAAACTAAAAGAAAAGGATCTTCTTATGTTACTTTTAAGATCAATTTGTGAAATGGCAGTAGGATAAATGAATATAAATGGAAGTGATGATAAAAAGAATATATAAATAAAAGAGAGGGGAAGGAGCTCTGGCATTAAAATGAGAAAATACAGATGAGGACAAAGTTTTTAGTTCCGTTTCTAGGCTGTAGATTGATGTCTCTGCTTTGCTTTTCTTCTTCTTTTTTTTTTAATTATTTTATTGTTGTTCAATTACAGTTGTCTGCATTTACCCTCCACCCGCCCCACCCCAGGCAAACCCACCTCCCTCCCTTGCTTCCCCCCTCCCCCTTGGTTTTGTCCATGTGTCCTTTATAGCAGTTCCTGAATACCCTTGTCCCCCTTCTCCCCTTCCCCTTCCCCTCTGGTTACTGCCAGAATGTTCTAAACTTCAATGTCTCTGGTTCTATTTTGTTTCTCTGGTTGTGTTTTGCTTGCCTACCTCAGAAGCGTCTTGGCTGTGGCTGATCTGAATTTCCCGGAAGCTGATCTGGCCTTGGTGCCTTCGTTCCTGAGTCCTCATACGAAACTTTTTAACATTTCATATAGTAGAGGCTGCATGACGATGTACTCCTTGAACTTGACCTTATCTGAGAAGCACTTTATCTGCCCTTCCATTCTAAATGAAAGTTTTGCTGGATAGATTATTCTTGGTTGTAATCCCTTGCTTTTCATGATTTGAAATATCTCTCTCCAGCCCCTTCTTGCTTGGAAGGTCTCCTTT